>JAUZSX010151249.1:0-17100 GCA_034780655.1 Idiosepius hallami
AAAAAATCGTTTGGCTATAGTGCCCATAGTCAAAGAATTCTCTGGAATAAGTTAAGCGGGATTAGGAAATTACCAACAACCTGCGTAAAAAAACAAAACAAAACTTTTCTTAAAAAAACAAAACAATACAAAACAAATGATTTATTTTCATAAGAAAAAGCACAGAAAGTATAGTAATGTTTGTATCAACGGTTGTCTTGTTTTGGGATAATAAATTAGAAGTACAAATATTAACCTGTTAAAAAGAAACTTTATTCAACGTTGTTTACATATTTTGAGTCCCCCGAAGTTTGTTGAAAACCCCGCTTGACATCCAAATGGCTGGTTGTTAGCTTGTCTTTTGACTGACTTTGGCTGCTCTGGGCAGTTATATAAACCAACATCCCCTCCCCTCAAAAATAAATAGATAAAAATAAATGAACAAACAATCAAATAAAAATAAAATAAGTAAAATAATAAAAATACAAATAAACAAATAAACAAACAAATAAAAACTTTCTCCAAATTCATTCTGACCCACCGAAAAATGAAGATTGAATATTTCATTAAAACAGAAATTTTAAACAAAACAAAAAAAGCACTTGGCCTTAAATGATCACACAGCTGTTGATAGGTCAATAAATTAAACAATCAACCAATCATTAATCTATAAATTTGGCGGAATGGAATTTGTATGAATTTAAATGTTAAATTTGGCAGAAATAACTTTCGATCATCGATATTTTGTGGAAGATTTTTATATTCCATGAATAAAAAAATTGCTCCATTTGAAATTATGGTATTATTTTTTGGCGAGCTGTTAACAAATTACGCGAAGTTTTTGGTAACTAAATATCAAATGAATATTTTTAAAGTAATAAAATTTAAATATAATAGAATATAAATTATCTTTTTAAAAATACTTTATTCAGTATAAATCTCTTCTCTACACCCATTAAAAATCAAAGTTTCGATAAAAAAATCGTGATAAATTATCATAAATTTTTCAAAATCGTTCGAAAAAGGATTAGTTAAAAAAAAGTAAAAAAAGAAAAGAAAAAAGAAAAACAAGTCAACAATAGATTTAACAGGAGTATTTCAAATTTATTGATTTAACACAAAACCCCAAATTTGTTTAAAATTGAATTTGTTGAGATTATACAAAAATGTTTTTTCAACTAAATTTAATCCTTTAACCCAAAAGAATGCACCTACACTGAGTGACAAGTTGGTCATTTTGCTGGCCCAGGGTTCTAAGGTTTGAACCCTAACTTAGAAAAATTAGCTACTAGTTACTACTCAGAGCCGTTCTGAAATAGGACCATTTTAATATCGGTATGTCGTAATTTGTCTGAGGTCAGTGGGGCCGTTATATCGACCCTTTAAGGTTCGTCGGTTCGAAGGATTAAACTGGTAATAATAGATGTTGAATCAAGAAAATAAAACTTGATAACAGAAAAGTAAATTAAAAATATTATTTAATCATTTTCTCCAATTTCTTTGAATAAAAAAGAGATGTTTGATTTAGAAAAAAAAGCGTGAATGTTGAAAAAAATACGTTTATAACAAAAGAAAAACACGTACGTTTCGTTCTATCGGAAATTGCTTTTTTTTTTTTTTTTGAGATTCTGATAAAATTAAATCAGCAAGAAGTCTAATTTCAGATTATACCGGTCAACAACAAATTTGTTGTCTGATTTTTTTTCAGATGATTTTGGACGAATTTAATGCGTTCAATCTAAAAATCACATCAGTTTTGCTCAATCAGGTCAAGTTTTTTGTTTTTTTTTATCTATGGCCATACACCATTTTTTTTTTACGTTTTTGTTCACATGTACACGACACGTGTGTGGAATATTTAAGAAGTTCGTGAGGATACAATGCTATGTTGAATAATTATCTTGATTAGAATGAATTATTTTAATGACAAGAAGTATTCAGGCCTGATAGTTCTGAGTGAGACAAAAACTAACCGATAATGCCTCAAAAATGGAATTGATTTTGTCTCATGATCTGATTTTTTTTCCAAATCATCTTAGGAAAAAAAATTGATGCCATTTCCTGATTCAGCAGTATAAAAATACATAAAAAAATAATTTGTAGGAATATAGACAACATTAAAAAATGTAAAACATTATTGCTCAGTGTTTATATTTCAAAACGGAAATTTAACTTTAATGTTTTACTTCGTTGATTATAAATATCATCGAATTTTTCATTTTGAGCAACAGTAAAATAGTTCTTCCAATCTCCGACGACTCCTTTCCGGAAGAGTTTGGCACCAGGAACTTTCGTTCTCATAATGGGTACCGGTTTAACTTTTTTGAGTTGGTCAATATGACATTTGTCGGCAATCTGCGAACAGAATTCCTGATCTGCATTCTTTCCGAGAAACGTGGCCAATTTTTGGATCTCTTTAACTGGATCTTCTTTCAGGTCTTCGTACAAGACGATATGTACCGGCCAATCCGGGTGCTCTTCAAAATCTTTAAACCACTGATTCATATAATCAAACCAACCACCATAGCCAAGTTTGCCGTCTAGGAATATATCCAGAAACCCATCGAATGTTCCTTCGTAAGAATACTCTTGATCTATAAGTTTTATGTGGCAATAGAGAGAAACTGCTACATCCTTCAGGTTTCGAGCAATGAAAACAGTTTTAATCTTTTTCTGGAGAATTTCCGTTGGTAAAAATCTTAAGGGTAAGTGAGTGTTTAATACCCGGGCTTCGTCAGAAGCAAAACTTTCGTGTTTCGAAGATTCGAGAAAATACTGCACTTTGTTCTGTTCCATGTATTCGGTATTTTCATGTTGGATCATGTTAATAATTTCCCAGGCCCAATGCGTCCCTGATTTCGGGTAACTCAATAACAATACATCATCGTCCCGGATCGGCATTGAAGGGAGCGCAGAGAGATTCTCTTCGATGGCTCCGAATGAAGGCAGGATTAATCCATTATATTCGATAGCCCAATGTTTGAATCCTTCTTTATCCGTATATAAAACTCTGGGCATGGTCGCGTGTTCTTGAGTGTATGAGAGACGAAAGTAGGATTATTACAGCAACAGCACAGACAAAACAAATACACAGGCAACTAACAACCTTTTGATTTTATATCATCTCCCCCTTTGTCTAATGCAGCGTTTAAAACTATTTTTAACTTCTGCGCACGGATTATTGTCATATGACACAATTACAATCAGACAATCAAATTACATTATTACAAACAAAATATTTTACAGCGATTATACAGTTTTTGTTTTTAATAAAAAAGACGGGAGATATAAGAGATAACATTTCCTTTGTTGATAATCAAGTCATGAGATTCTGAATTTAGAAATTAAAATGTTATGCAAGACATAAGTACACATCATTATTAACATTGCAATATATATATATATATATATATATATATATATATGTGTGTGTGTGTGTGTGCCAAACAAATATATATATATATATATATTTGTGTGTGTGTGTGTGTGTGTGTGTGCCAAACTTGGGTTGGTGCTCACCAAGTAAAAATAATAACATAATATATGTGTGTGTGAATGATAGATTTTTTTTAAAAAGAAACAAAAAAGAAAAAAAACAAGAACATTATTAATGCCGATGAATTTCAGACATACCTTTGTCGGGGCAAATTTATTATTTTAATTGAGTCCACAAGATCTTATCATTCAATCATACCTCATCGGATTTTTTTCTCGATTCCTAGACCCTCCCATCAATTTCAATGTATGAGTGTCATTAAACCAAGTATGGCCGTCAGACTACAATGCAGAAATTTGTTTTTAGTGGTGAAGATTTGTGTAGCACCATCCATACTTCTTGGAACTGCTGAATACGCAGCGTCGACGCAAAAGTTTGCCATGAACAACGGTGGAGCCCGAACAACAACAGTAACCGACCTAAGGTTTTTAAAACTTTTTCTTCTCCTAGATAACTTTCTTACTAAAGACAAAGGTGCATCTAACCAACCTTTTTTGGGTCGTTTAATGTCAAGAACAATAATTATATACACACGTAGTTTTTTTTTTTTAATAACAGCCATTTAACCCATAGTTGGAGAGAATCTATCCCTTTCCCAAGGGTATTAGTCTAATTCTGAGCACAAATGGAAAGATTGGGATTTGAACTCTTATACTACAATTCCAAAGTACGACTGTCTACCCACTAGCACTAATGGACCTTTCCTTAAATTTATTCTATTTGAAACTATGTATTAATTCCTTTTGGACTGTTGTCCTCATCTTGATTGTTGTTCTTCCATAGACGAGTAAGTACCAAATTTATAATTATATCAATTTAGAGGTTTTTGAAATGAGGCTTCATACTTCATAAATTAATTTCTTTTGGACTGTTGTTCTCAGAAGGCCAGAAGAGAAAGAGAAAAATAATTGGATTTATAAGACTGTAAATTCTAACCTTGATAACCCTTTGGGGTCCATGGGTGAGCAGATAAGGGCGTTGAGTTATCACAATTCCAGGTGAGCATTTTTTTAATATAGTGGTTTCAATTCCTACTCAAGTTGGCTAGAGGTTTACTTGGTCAAAATGTTGAGTGACATAAAACTATGGAAGGCAGTGATTACTGAGGATATGATTGCAAGACTCAGCATTCCTATGTGATGTCATGTTTATTCATCTGACAAAGGCCAAAGAGTGAGTTGGCTGAAATGTGGTGTAACTACAAAAACAACAATAAGGGTAAAGACAACAGTCCACAAGAAATTAACAGATATATTATGAATACCCATTTCCAAAAATCCCCCCCCAAAAAAAAAAGCATTTTAAAGCCTTAATTTTATATCTTGTACAGGCCTGAAAAAATACCAAATTACTAAATTTTCTACCAACAATGTTTTTAAGATTTTTAAAACATGGATAAAGTTTTTTTAAGAAGAAAGAAAGAAGTCTTAAGATAATCTTTAGCTAGAAAGATTGAAACAGTTAAATACATGATTAAACAAAAACTAAAAAAAAAATATATAACAATCAAAGCAAGACAGTAAAATAAAAAAATGATTAAAAAAAAAGCTGTAAAACATTAAAAAAAACAAACAACCAAAAACAAAACAAAGAAAAAACGCAAAAAAAATCAATAACAAAAAGATATAAAGATTTAATTTTCTTTTATTTTATATTCTTTTTGTGCAAAAAACCAATTGCAATTATTTACTTAAAATTTAAGGTTAGTAATAAAAAAAATGAATATTATACTTTCTCTTTTCTCCACATGGATAGATAAAAGTTCTTTCTTCAGTGGTTAATAATCCTAGTTTAATGCAGGGTTGCCAGTTTAGAAAAAGCGCAAAAGGTCAAATGACAAGCAAAAAACTAAAGGCCAAAACAATATCAATATTGTACAGGAGCGTCCAAAACTAAGGAACAAAATTTCAAAACCTAATACGTGTTAGAAATAACAACTGTGTAAAGCTGAAATTTTAACAACTGGTAGTTGTTATCATCCATAATAACATAGTAAAATTTTAATCATTAGCAAAGGATAAAAAAGAATTATAACAATTATTAATTTTCAACAAAGGGATAAAATTTAGTAAACCACTACCAGTGGTCAAAATTTCAGCTTTTCACACTTGTTATTTCTAACAATTAGGTTTTAAAATTTTGTCCCTTAGTTTTGAATGCTACTGTATGTAAAAAATGGGCCAATGATAATTTTTATATCTATTTATACCAAATAGATAAAAAAAAGATAAAAATACTTAAATTGATTTTTCCCAGGCTCTGTTATATTTTTTAAAAAGTAATGTACTATATTACCATGTCAGGTCATGTCATGTGCTACTGGTACAATGCAACCCAGTACTACCTGCCGCATAGTCAGGCCACTGGCAACTAAACTGATTCCCCCATCAGCTTTGTTTGGTGAAAAGGGTAGCTAGTCTCCCTGAAGGCTTAATATATATATATATATGTAGCCAGCCACCAAATGGGGTTGGGCCCCAATTAAGGCATGTGAGATTGATTTTTTTTTTGTGGCAGCGCCTGCACCTGTTCTCTCTCTCAGATGTACTGGCATGGCCTTTCCTGATGCAGGGAGAGGTTGGGCAAGAAAAGCACCTGGTTAATACAAAGACCATCAGAGCAAGCTTAACAGTCCTAGCAGAAACCCAATTCACATTTGCTTGTTAATGCTCTGCTTGTCACTTGTGCTGGTGTTATCTGGTATGATATGACCTGAGATATCACCACTCTTACCAGAGGTGTAGCATATACAAAAGACGAACCACCACCAGCACTGGCCACATGGTGTCCAAGTCTAGTGGGACATTGTTGGTCATAAGATGCTATAGTTCAATCCCTATTGTATTGTCAGTCATGAAAGACTTGCCCAAAGCAATTAAGCAACAAAGGTTTACATTTTAAACAAATCAAAAGTCTTTAATCAAAAATTAATCCAAGATGTAGATTAACTGCAGGTTTGAAATAATCAAGTTGAAAAGATTATAATTATAGAAAATAAAACTGTAAAATTAAGAAAAAAGCCAAATTTAAAGCCAAAATATAAATTTTGAGGCCAAACTGCTGTAAAAAAAAGCCATTTTATTCAAATTTGGCCTTTAAAAGCCAATCTGGCAACCTAGGTTTTAATGCACAAGCTTTTTTTTAAAGATTTTTTTTAAATAAAGAAAATTATTTTTTTCAAAAACAGGTTAAAAATTTGTAGAAAGATAAATATAACAAAATTAGCAGATAAAATAAAAATTAAAATAAAATAGAATTAAATAAAGCCATTTTGGATGCAAATAAAGAAAGCCCTGAAAATTTAAGTTTCAAAAATTAAATGCCCTTATTTCTAAGAAAGACAAGTTGAATAAAAACACGAAGAAAAACATTCTTGCTATTTTCATTTATAATGCATTCAATGGTTTGCATTAATATCTGCATTTTATAAATCTCTCTCTCGGACTTGAATATTCAACTTTCTTATCAAATATTCCATAGTAAAATGATATTTCTATCTTGTAACATAACCTTTCTAAAAGCTATAAAGTCATAAAACAACATTCTTTTTTCACTAATATAAATTTTGAGGTTTTAATAATTCTGTGGTTTTCAACCTTTTTTTACCCAAGGACCACTTTTCCTTATGGTGGACGCACTCATAACGATTGATCATAAAACAATATTCTATTTTTCACTAATATATATGTTGAGGTTTTATTAAACCAGCTCCTATTCCTCTTTTTTTTTCAAGGCAATCTTACAGGAATTTTTTAAAAATAGAAAATGCATTCAACTTTTTTTTTAATGTCTACTTCAGATTTTTTCAAGTCAAACCAAAATTAGAGTAAAGTTTTTAATAAGAAAAACCATTATGATTTGGTTTTATTCATGGACCAACAAAGTTTCATTGTGGAACCCAAATTTGTTACAATATGTCTGTGGACCCCAGTTGAGAACACCTGGATTAGTCAAAGGTGTTGTGTAAATAATGGTCATTGCTGAATTACAGGAGTGGATGGAGGCACATGTGAAGGAGTAACATCCAAAATGTACCAGAAAACTTTTTTAGTGAACCATATAGACACATTGATTGAAAATAATGGGATTTAAGTTGAAGACCACGATTAAATCACAAGTGGGTTAAATTTTTTTTTAAATTTTGTTTAGTTTTACGACATATCACCCGTTTTAGGCCATTTAATGACTAGAAAAAAATCATTTTTTGATAATTGATCTTTTCTGTCCATACATAGTTTCTTTAGGCCATTTAATGCAAAGAACAATAGTTTTTTGATGTTCTTTTTTGTCCAGACAATTTTTTGAATAACAAAAGGTGCACAATTTAATCCATATCAACTTTTTAGGTCATTTAATGCAGAGAACTAGTTTTTATTTTATTTTTTTTTTTGATAACATAGTTTTTTTAAAGTATTTTTTAGGTAGGTCCCCCTGTATACAGTTTCATAAACACAACATTTTGGCTGAGTGGCACTTTGTAGGCATAAATATAAAAATGAGTCCAACACCCTAGAATACTCTAAACAACACAAATGATTAAACCATATATCTAAATTTCAGACAAATATCCCTGGTTATTTTTAAATGGATTAAAAAGTGAATTATTATTTTTTTTTATCAAATACAAGCAAAATTACTTAATCAAAACAAATAAAGCTACAATAGTTATTATAAATATAGATAATGTAGCATGCATTTTTAAAAAATCTTTGTCAACCTAAGGATATGCAGTTAAATTGCATTAAGATTGATAATGAAGCAAATAAAAATCTTAGAAAATTCATAATGAAGCAAATCAATGAAAAATAGATGCAAAGGGCAAATAAATTAATTCAAACTATTTTCATCCTGGAAAACGGATTAAAAAAAAAAAAAAGATGAGGTTATGTCTATTTTCTTTTTACACAAGACAATCTATTGCAAATCATTAAAGCATTAAATTTGGTAGAAAAAAATATAATCCTAAAATAAAGTCCTTAAAGCTTTTTTTAAATGCTAAATTCATTTATAATGCTTATTTTCCCTGCACTAAATTCATTTCTAATCCATTTTTCCCACTAAATTCATTTCTAATCCATTTTTTCCCACTAAATTCATTTCTAATGCTTCTTTTTCCACTAAATTCATTTCTAATGCCAGGGTTCATACAGATTTCCAATATCCATTTCCAAGGACTTTTCAAGGCAAAATTTGATATATTAACAATAATAAACCAAAAAATCTTTGTAACTGACAACAGGACAAGCCACTTTCATTCATTTCTTTATTTTAAGAAGTTGATTAAAGCTAAAAATTTTTAACATCAAGTCAAGGCCGTGCTTAGTGCCCCCCCGCACACCCAACAATGCCAGCGGGAGTGGTGAGAGATTTGGCACAAGCTCCTTGTCCCCCACCCAAGGCTCCTGGATGTCATAAGGCTTTTTTGGCAACGTAGATCTATTGTACTGAAAAAAGGACTAACTTGAACATTATTATCATGTTTGTACTTTGAAATGTATCAACCTATCTTTCTCGAGCTATAAAATATTATTTACATATGTGTAAGATTAAATGTGCGTGTGTGTGTGTGTGTATATATATATATATATATATATATGAAGTTGGAGTGGGCAGTGAAGTTGCAGAATTGGTAAGAGCTCGGGGATTTGAACCATGGTACGAGAGTTCAAATCCCAGTCAAAACCATTGCATTCACCTTTGGCTGCCTCGGGTTGATAGGGCTCATTAACTCAGGAGAGCAGCTCATCTTGGTGAAGGGTAAAAACGAATGCAAAATGCCCTAGGTGAGAGCACGTAAAAATGGCGTGGTACTAAACTTGGGTTGGTTTTCACCCACCAAGTAAATATTTATATATATATATATATATATATTTGAAGAGCCCTTTTGCTGTCCTATCCATTTTTTTAAATGAAAGAAATAGTTATATATATCTGTTTCAACATTAAAATATTTATAATTGTAAAAGTTTTAGTATGTCCAAAATCCGTACCCAAGGTGGTGGGGGGGATACTGTCCTTGAGTGCACGCTCATTTCATTGATTCATTTACTCAAGTAAACTTCTTTCATTTTCTTATTAAGTATTTTTTTAAATTTTTTTCATTGAGAATGATTTAAATAACTCTCCTAATAAAAAATTAAATCAAAATTTATTTTTATTTTAAATCTAATTTAAAATTAAATTTATTTTATGAATTAAAAATGTTGAATAGTGCAAAAAAAAAAACCTTATTAAATAAACCAAAAGTACCAACCAATCATAACTAGTTTTAGCGTTAAACAAAACTGAGTGTATAAATTGAAGCATGTAAATAAAAATTCCAATCTCTAGGAGAAAAAGAACAGTAATAATAATGTGTATTAAAAAACTATATGCAGGCATGGAGCGGATTAATTTGCAAATAGTGTTTCAAGTAAGTAAGGATTTTAATAGAAAAATTAAATAGTTCATTTCAACAATTAGTCTGTCATTTGTTTTTAGAGTATATTTTAAATTTCTTACAAATAGATCAAAAGGAAATTAAAATCCACTTTGAAGCCAATTTATTTATTTATTAATTTTTTTTTTTTTGAGAATTTTTTTTTTAGTTTGAAAACTTAAATTTACCAAAAAGACATAAATAAGCAATGGAATAGGGTTGCTGGTGAAAGAGGGGTTATTCATCGCAATCCAGTCATCCAGTTGACGTGATCTCTTAATAGTTTTGTAATTGTTTTTATTCTAAATATTCAGTTAATTGTGTTTATATCTGGTGAGTTTTTGCTGTCAATTAGGTCAATTAAACGATTGTATCCTACAAGTTTGGGTATTTTAATTTTTTATGTGGAATAGATGTAATCTATTTCTTTCTGAAGTTCATTAAAAAAAAATGCTTTGCGGCCTCTCAGGCCACCCCTCTCAAAGAGCCTCTTTATAATATAGAGAAATAGACAGCTAGAGTTGATAGATATATTTAAACTTACAAATAGGATAATCCTTTTAAAGTTATTCCTATGTTATTTTTCATTACAATAGATCTGCTGAAGTTACAATTTTATTTTTTATATATATTTAGAAACATTTAAATAGTATTCATTTCGATTTCATTCATAATATTGAAACAAAATCTAATTTTTATGTAAACACAAATTTTTCCCAACGTGCAAAATATTATTTTCAAGGCCTTTTCAACGTTTTTCAAGGCATTTTTCACGTTTTCAAGGACTTTTTCAAGGCAACAATGAAATCATGGACTTTTCAAAGCTAGACCCCAAATTCAAGGACTTTTCAAGGCTATGCGAACCCTGAATGCTTTTCTCTGCTTAATTCATTTCTAATGCTTTTCTCTGCTAAATTCATTTCTAATGCTTTTCTCCGCTAAATTCATTTCTAATGCTTTTCTCCACTAAATTCATTTCTAAAGGATTTCTAGAAAGGCAGTATCTTACATACGGAAATTTTAGAGGTCTGAATGGTTTTCTCTCTTCTACATATAAATAGGATATTTTAAAAAATAACTACAGTAGTTTCATTTGCTGAAGAGTTACAGGATGTAGGTCTCCTACAAGCACAGCGACATGACTTTTACTTTATTGTATATATGAAAACATGACAGGATTTTAACCTGGGTTGAACTTTCAAGTCAAGTGAGTATAAAATTTAAAACAAGGCTCTACACCAGGTGACATTTTTATTTAAGCATGTTTCTTGAGTGAAGGACACACTTCAACGACAACTACTTTTTCAACTACAGTAAACTAACAGCATTATGTTTATTGTATTTCAATCTGATAATATTATATATATATTTATATATATATATATTTTTTTTTTTTCTACTGTAAGTATTAAAATAATGATTGAGAGAAAGGTTGTGGTTGTTCTTTAAAAAAAAAGCGTTTTCTTTCTTTTTTTTTATACGATATACCTACTTGGTTGAGTACAAAACCAAGTTAGGCACAAGGCCAGTTTTATGGGTTTTTGTAATCGGAGTAACTCATTTACGTAAAGTACAACGCCGATTCCAAAATCTATTGGAATATAATGAGCATATAAAACTGGCCTTGTACCTTATCTAGCCTACTCTAGTCAAGTTCTTTTTAAAGATTTAGAAAAAATATAATGTAAATACTACTCTTCATAGAATTGTCATTAAGAAAATTATTTAAGCAATATACATAACCAACAGTTTTTGACTCAATAATAATAATATTTCACATCTAGTTAATAAAGGGAAATATTTTTTTTAGGGTGAAAGGTTATAGGAAGGATTATGATAAAAAGCTAAGAATTCAAGACTAATCATAATTGGAGAAATTGCAATATTCTTTGAATTTTAAACAATAGTTTTAGTTGTAGAAAAGGACAAATATAAAAAAAAATAATCATGCATATCAGTAATCACAGTTAACAATGAATGATAAATTAAAAAAAGATGTTTATTACATACTGGTCTTTACATAGAACAAGTTAGTTTGTCATCCAAAAATAAATGGGAGACTGTGTCTGAAATTTTAGGTTTATCTTTAATCTCTTAATTTATAAATGAAGAGTTTGGTTGGGCATGTATTTTTTGGGGCATGAATTTTTTTTTGACTGTTGTTCTCATCCTTATGATTGTTACCTTCACTACATTTGGGATGATGAACCCATCTTAAGATAATCTAACTCGGCAACCGTCTTATTGTAATTGGGAGTCACATAATTTCGAACTTAACCCTTTATTCTAACTGCAGGGGTAGCCTGCTGTCGTTCTGTTAACTTGAAGATGGCTAAAGGGTTCATTCGTCAAAATGCTGTAAAGGTGACAATAATAAGGATGAAAACAACAATTCGAAAAATAGATGTAAAAATTATCAAGCCTCATCCCAAGGATTGTGAAGTTAAGAATGATAAGGATGAGGACAACGGTCCCAAAAAGTAGCTCTAAATATTATCAACTTCATCCCAAGGATTGTATGGTAACAATGATAAGGATGAGGACAACAGTCTGAAAAATAGATGTACAAACTATTAAACCTCATTCCAAAGATTCCCCCCACCAAAAAAAAAAAAAAAAGTATAGAGTCTGGTTCTTTTTTTTTGTTTTTTTTTTTGTTAGAGTAACATGTAAATAAAATATAAGGCATGAAAGAAGAGTCTAATTTTTAGACATGAGATAAAGGTTTTACAATATACTCAAGAGGAAAGAACATTTTCGTCTCTTCAGGTATGATGAAACACAATCTGAAAGTGTTTTGGGTAGTAGACATAAGAAACAAGCTTAAAAATATATTGTTTATATTACAAAGATTTGGAAAGGGTTTTGTTCTTTTTTGATTTTGAATCTTAAAAAAATAATTTAATTTTTGAAACTTTCATCATTTATAAAATCCTTAAACATCTTATTGTTATTTGGTGTACAGACTTTCACCACTAGACGTTTTATCACCCTACTAATAATCACAGGATATAAATCACTAGACTTTTAATTACATGATTTTTTTCATCACATGGGTGCTTAATCACACCAAGAATTTTAATCACTTGAAGATTTCTGAAAGCATTTGAACAATATTATACCAAATATGCTTTCTCTAAAAAACATGTTTTTTTTATCATATTATTTATCCATTTTTTGGAATCCTTTCGGATGAGGATTCTTCATATGTATATACCCATTTTTGCAAATAGCTCCAAAATTGTCAAAGGTCCTTAAAATATAATGTAATAAAAACATTTTGCATAAATAATATTATTACATAAATAAATGTAATTTTATTTTCTTTGGAGTGTTAAAAGTTCTTGATGTCGGGGTGATTAAGTGTTCACGTGATGAAAAAAATATGTTATTAAAAGTCTCGTGATTATATTTCTTTTATTAATAGTCGGATGATAAAACTTCAGGCAATGAAAAATCAGTAAACCCGTTATTTTGCTATGTTTAGATTAAGTTTTTAAATTAGTTGCTGTTGCATAGGCAAAAAGAATGAAAATATCTAAAAAAAGAATTGTTAAATATTTGTTTCTTTCATTTGTAGAGGATCACATTTGGGAGAGAAACCGATTGCTGTCGTCGGTCCAGGCGGAGTTAATGTTGTTGTCGATGTGACATCTTTATTTGAAAGCTGAACAGCCTGCCAAGATAATTGTTGAACGAGCTGTTCGGTGATACTATTACTCTCAATATTGATAAATTCTGGAATATTTAGGGTTTGGTCTTCAACAATATCAGTTTTTAGATTTGCTTCTCCTCCTCCTTTTTCTTCAAATCCCACAGCAGAACAATGATTCTCACCCGAATCAGCTGCAGACAACATTCCCTCATTTCCTGTTTGTAATTCTAAATTCAAAGGAGATGTTTCGCTTGGAAGAGGCTTAATTAAAGATAAAGATTGCTGTTTGAGATTTATTGACTGTACATCTTCTAGTTGTAATCGTGGCTGTGTTCTCATCAGATCTGATTTGATTTTCTCTGGTTTCACCGGTGCTGAAAAATGTTTGTTGGCAGCAATTGCACCTGAAAACGTTTCATCCGATTCAAAGGGAATTAAGATGGAGTCCATTTGTAAAGTGGATGGGACGAGTATTTGGGGTTCACCTTGAATCTTTGTGGATGTCGTACAGGTTTCTATTTGCTGGCCAATCGATAAACAGGGTTTTTGATTTTCATTTTTACAATGCAGTATTTTACACGGTTCACCAACTAAGTTATCTGAAGTAAATCTCTGGGATTCGTGCACAAAATTTTGCGCTTTTGTTTCATTATTAATGCTTGAATTATTTGATTGCAGCATTAGCTGCATATTGACTAGATAAAAAGCAGCCGTATCCGACTGGTTGGTTGGTATTTGTTCTTCAAATGCAGATTGCTGTTGCGATTTGATTCCAGGAAAATCATTCTTTAATGCCATTGATGACCTTTGTGAGGGTGGCACCTCTTCTTCCTTTGCCAGGTTTAGATTTGGTTCTGTTTTGTCAACAAAATCATCCTTTTTTTCTTTGAAATGGCTAATGCCATTTAAAGCGTTCTTATTGAGATTAGATTCTTGAACTGATGACTGAGATTCTATTTGTTCAGGCTCTATCAACAAAGGGTTCACAAACAAAGATTCAGGCTCAATGGCATCATCACAAGATGATAGATCATCTTTAGATGCAACAAATTCAGAGACGTTTGTTTGACTATTGTCTGTAATGGAACCAGTCATTGGATTATCAGAAAGATTAGTTTTTTCTACATCCTGAACAGCCTCCAATAAATTAATGGGGTTCTCTGCACTCAAGTGCCTATGTGGTTTTGGGTAGGTCAATAATTCTCCTTGTTCCAAATTAGCAGCTAAATCTACCTGATGCATTTCGACTTTTTTGTCAGAAGAATAACTTTGCTGAACAGGTATTGGTGCATTAGCATTATTAATATGCATTTGTGACTTTGTTTCCAACACTTGAACCGGTGCCGGCTGTTCAACACTTGCTGGGAGTTTATTTTGCTCTTCTTCTGTTGGGAGCCCTGCAGAACCCAAAAGTGAGCCTTTATGTGAAATATTCACCCCCTTCATAGGCCTTGTCTCTGGAGGCTTATTTTCATTTGAAATTGATGAAGACAACTGCTTATCACCTGCTTGGGTCATCAACTTCAATTTGGTCTCCGAAGATGAGGATGATGGTGATCTCTTAAGACTATCTGAATCTGAGGGAACGGTCTCTATGGACAAAGACGTTGCTGCATCTGGTACCATAGGCTTCAAGGTTTGTTGTATCTTGGCTGTAAAAGCTTCTTCTGCAAGTTTTTTTGCTACTTCCATTTCTGGTATTTTAACTTTTGAGGATTTCTTAGGATTTTCCGACAGATCGTTAGAAATAGAGGATGTTGGTTGTATGGGAGTTTGCCCGTTTTCTTCGGTCAGTTTAGAAGCCATTGTTGTGGCTGCATTTTTTTTGTGGCTGTCTTTTCGTTTTTTGTCTTCTATTTTCCATAAAGTTAAGTGCGGGTGGCTGTTGTTGCTGCTGTCAGCATTTTTCTTCTTTTCTTTCTGATCATTCGTTAATTGTTTCTCTTTCTTTTTCTTTTTTGAGCCACGGCTTTCTGTCTTTTCTGAATAGAAACAAAAAAAATACACAAATAAATAAGGCTTCTTTTTTAAGGTTACAATAATATTTCCACTTAAAAACACTTTCACTATGTTTTTTTTTTTTTTTTTAATAATCTTAGTAATTACATAATTATTAGCTTAAAACATAAAGTGTAATAAACATTAAAAATACTTCCCCCAAAAAAAGTAAATTTTATATAACAACTGACAGAATTTAGATTTAGATTAGTGAAAAATGTATTTTTAATCTTAACTGAGCAAAGTCAAATTATTTAAACAATAAAAAGTTTAATAGAATGGAAATAGAAAAATATATTCTATTTTTTTTAAACAAAGCTGTTTAAAAAAGGTCTAAAGAAATTCAATAAATTTGTATGTAGAAGAAAAAGAAGTTCAAATTGAAATAATTTAATTTTCTTAAACAGTAATTTTCTAATTATTAGTGTATTCATAGCATTAAATTAAAATGATTTTCATGGGTTTGACTGGTAACTTTTCTATTTGGCTAGTAGATAAAAGTATTTATTTTTCAGGTCAGCTAAAATGAAATTTGTCTTATGAGCCCTGTGAAATTCTAACTAAATGAAACATAAATCTGTTTTGAAAATAAAACTTTTTTTTAACTAAATCATTGATAGAGTATAATTCAAGTTAAAATATTGTATAACAATTTTGATAGGCATTGGATTATTTGATTCAGTCTTATTTAGGAAGAAAGTATGCATAATACTACTACTACTACCATTCATTAGGATCTAATGTTTATAAAATAGCTATCGCTAAGAATGTTAATAATATTCTAATAATAACTAATTATTCATATCTTAGATAAATTTTATATTGTTTGAAGATATTTTGAAAATCAGGCAATTTTTTTTTTTAAAGTTAAAAATTGAAAATATTCTTTATTACAGCAAGGAGGGAAATCTCCTTTAAAAAAAAAAATTCTCAAGTTCTTTTTTGTCCATTTATTTTTGCACTTTTCTTAGTTTACAACAGAAGCTAAAAGCGGATTCAGATTGTTTTATGATGAAAGCTTAAGAAAAGCTTCTAATGTCAAGGATTAAAAAGTAACAGAGTTACAGACCATTGTCTAGCTATTCAATTTTCTTAAGGATATATTGTGCTTTTTAATGAAAATGGTTTATTTTTATTATATCAATTTCAAAAAGGAAATTTAATAATTTAATCTGGTTAAGCAGTGCACCTTTCTTTAACCCTTAGACCATAGCGAGCTGATATATTGGCCATGGTGACCTAAGTCAAAAGAAGACACACCAATATTTAGGTCCTTATATAGTCCTTTAATAGATCAACTATGATTGACTAGTTGGTAATCTTGCAAAGTCAGAATCCAAAAATTAAAAAAATTAAAATAAAAAATAAAATCTTATTTTCATTTTATATTACTAATTCTCCTGAGTTCTTTATCAAAAGGAAATGTGTGTGTGTGTGTGTGTGTGTACACACACACACACACTTCTTTTTGATAAAGAACTCAATATATATATATATATATATATATATATATATATATATATATATATAAAACACACACACACACAACAAAAA
>JAUZSX010151360.1:0-33115 GCA_034780655.1 Idiosepius hallami
ATACATTTGTTATGCTTTTTATACTTATTCATTACTAAGTTGTTTTTTTAAACGAAATTAATTTCCAATGTTTTTCATTATATCTTCTTCATATAAAATCCATTTTAATTTTTTTTTTCTCTACTAATCTAAATTCTGTTTTAACCATTTTTCTACTAAATTCTTTTATAATGTTTTTCTTTACTAAATTAATTTCTATTGTTTTTCTCTACTAAATTCATTCTCTAATGTTTTTCTCTACTAAATTCATTTCTAATGCTTTTCTCTACTAAATTAATTTCTAATGTTTTTCTCTACTAAATTAATTTCTATTGTTTTTCTCTACTAAATTCGTTTCTGAGGTTTTTCTCCATTAGATTACTTTCAATTCTTTTCTCTACTAAATTCATTTCCAATTCTTTTCTCTACTAAATTCATTTTTATGCCATTTATACCAGAAAAAAAAATGGACAAATTAAGAAAGAAAGAAAGAAAAAAAGAAAGAGAAGGAGAGAAAGAAAGAAAGAAAGAAAAGAAGAGAAAAAAAGAAAGAGAAGGAGAGAAAGAAAGAAAGAAAAGAAGAGAAAAAAAGAAAGAAAAAAGACAGTAAGAAAGAAAGAAAGAAAAGAAAGTAAGAAAGAAAAAAAGAAAGAAAGAAAGAAAGAAAGAAAGAAAGAGAAATAATGAAAGAAAGAAAGAAAGAAAGAAAGAGAAGGACAGAAAAAAAGCAAGAAAGAAAGAAAGAAAGAAAGAGAAAGAAAGAAAGAAAAGACAGAAAGAAAGAAAGAAAGAAAAAAGAAAGAAAGAAAAAAAAAAGAAAGAAAGAATAAAAAAAGCCAACAAATCATACACCCCAAAGAAACGACCCTCTTTAAAAAAAAAAAAAAAAAAAAAAAAAAAAAAAGAATGGAAATAAACCATTTTTCTTCCTTTTTTCTCTTGAAGTGTCTCTCTCTTTGTGCCTGAAAATCAAATTCCTGACTTGGAGAAAAATTCTCTGCGATTCTTAAAACTAGGTCACCATATGGTACCTCCTTTGTTGCTAGGCAACCACATACGTCATTATTGCACTCTATTGTGCTTAAGTGACCAGTCTATGTTTATATTATATCGCATCGGAGAGGGGAAAAAATAACGTAAAAGACATTTTTGGGGACAAATCTTATATTTAATTTCATTTATTCCCTGTTTGTTGTAGTTGCTTATTTTTATTTTAATTTATCTTATTTTTCTCGTTGTTGAGCAGGAGGACCTCTCCTCACCCGTTTGGACTAAAAAAATCTTCAGGAGCAAAGACCCTTGGGTCCACAGGCCATTGTATTATGTTCGGGGTAGCATTGGTTTTCGTTTGCCTATTATTGTTATTCCACCCTAAGTGTAGGTAACACAATGAAAAATCTAGAGTTTCAGAGACCTTTTGTAGTATTGGCATTCGTTTGCCTATTTTTGTTATTCCACCCTAAGTGTAGGTAACACAATAAAAAATCTAGAGTTTCAGAGACCTTTGGTAGTATTGGCATTCGTTTGCCTATTTTTGTTATTCCACGCTAAGTGTAGGTAACACAATGAAAAATCAAGAGTTATAAAGACCTTTGGGTCCACAGGTCATTGTATTATGTTCAGTCTGTGACAAAAAGGATATTTAATAAAAAGCATATTGTAAAAGCCCTAGTAATAAGTAAAAAAAATCAAAAGAAATGGTAAAATTGCAAAATAGTCAAGTCTGTGACGAGAAAAATATTGAATAAAAGTATATTATCACAGCTCTACTAATAAGTAAAGAATTAAAAGAAATGGTAAAATTGCAAAAAAAGTACTTTTTTAAAATATTTACAATAAATTAAAAATAAGTGTTTTTATTTGATTTTAATAATTAAATACCGTTTTTTGCATGGGAAAA
Organism: Idiosepius hallami; assembly: GCA_034780655.1. Classification (NCBI taxonomy): domain Eukaryota; kingdom Metazoa; phylum Mollusca; class Cephalopoda; family Idiosepiidae; genus Idiosepius; species Idiosepius hallami. Next base: position 1,880 of record JAUZSX010151360.1, read on the forward strand.
TTAAACATTTGAACCCTGACATATCAAAATTACCAAGTAGTCACTCAAAGTCGTTATATTAGGGAAACAGATTAAAGCCAAAATATTGGCGTGTTTTTTTTGCCTTATGCTGTCAGAGCCGATACATCGGCCTTTTAGGGTCCAAAGTGTTAAATTATTGCACATCACAGGGATTCCTCTAGCCATGGAATGTTCCCATGGGTTCCGCTCTAATATACTTAGAGCACGTAAAAATGGCCTTGCGCCAAACTTGGTTTGGTGCTCTACCAAGTGAATATGATACTTGGTGAGCAGCACCAACATGTATTAAATAAATATCCACCAATAGCAAAAAAAAAAAAATAGAAATCAAAATAAATAAACCTCGACAAAGAAAGAAAGAACAAATTAACTGTATTAAACCTTTGGACCCTGACTTAGTAAAAATTCCAACTTTTCACTAAGAGCCGTTTTATTAGACGAATATATAGGGGCTGAGATATTGACATGTATTATTTTGCCCTAAACCCCCAGGGCCCATATATCGGCCCTTTAGAGTTCATAGAGTTAGATCAATGTCCAATAGCCTATCTTTTTTTTTTATTCAAGCAAGCCCTTTTTTTGGTCTTTTCTAGAAGATCCCCACCAAAAAAATACCCCCGCCACCCAATTACTCAAAAAAAGCAAAAGTAAAAGTAAAAGTGTGTTTTATTAACCCTAACCCTAAACACTAACCTAAACCCTAACCCTAAACCCTAATCCTAACCCTAATCCTAACCCTAAACCCTAACCCTAAAGCCTAAGCCTAAACCCTAACTTTAAACCCCAACCCTAAACCCTAATTCTAAACCCTAACCCTAAACCCTAAACCCTAAACCCTAACCCTAACCCTAAACCCTAACTCTAAACCCCAACCCTAAACCCTAATTCTAAACCCTAACCCTAAACCCTAAACCCTAAACCCTAACCCTAAACCCTAACCCTAACCCATAGCCACCTGAGACGAGAGCGACAGTAGGTTCATTCTTGGGTGACTCACTCAAAGTTAGTGAGTGTTATGGGCGCACGAATGTGTCGGGTAAACTGACCTACCGGGTTACTTCCCCGTGGCAGTGGTATATTTTTTTTTAGAATTCCGATTTATACATTAGTGGCGGGGTTTTTCTAGAAAAGTTCCCTTTTTTTTATTTTTAGATAGCCAATCTACATCATTATGAAAGTTTTACGTGGTTTATTTTTTTCACTTCACATGTTTATTTGTTCAACTCGGACGACTGGACAAATGGATTTTGCTTTTCACGGAGACGATGGTCGAATTGTCACACCCACTTGTTGACGCCATCGAATTGTTCCCTGTATTCCGTCTCTCCCCCCTGCTCCGCCCGCAGTCAGAGAACGCTTTGTTATCATAAGCACCCTGGGTTGCATGTCGTCGCGAATCCTGAAACATCTGGCCGAGCAAAACGCTATTCGAATTGCGGCTTTGAAATCTCGTTTCCCCATATACACCCTGTCTTCTTTTCCCTTCTTCTCTTTCCTCGTCTTCGATTTTGATTTTCGGGTTCCCATAATCCTTCTTGAGGCGTGTCACGTGCTTTGGTTTCGACTTCCTCTGACCGGGCACATCGTGTGAGCAATGTGCCCGTACTTCTGGTACGGCGGCCGTCGGGCCAATCGCGCCACTTTCTCTTGCCTCCTGGGTCTTCGACTCTCCTTTATTCGTTGATAGAAGAGCCTGGGTGTTGGCCCGAGTCCGGGGTAGATTTGAGATCCACTCGGTCGTTCTTCGATCATCGGGTGGAACTGTTGCCTGCAGACACCCAGAATTGGTTGATTGATGGAAGCTAGTTTCTCCAAGAACCGGTCGATGGTGTCCCTCTGACCAACCCAAAATCCGGTTTTCGACTTCTTTGATTTCGCGGTCGAGTTGGAACTTCTTGAGTTTGGCAAGTTTGATTTCACCTAAACGAGTTTCACGCTGAAGCCTACAATGAAAGAAAAAATAAATCAGAAATAAAATGAAATGATAATAATAATAATAATAATAATAATAATAACAAGCCGCGCGTGCGTGGTACCCCTAGCTCTAAAAGTCCTCGGGGGACGCAAAAGAGATTTTTCCCGGGGTAAACACTATTCAATTTGTGAATTGAATAATACCCTCCACATTTTGGCCAAGTTTCAGAAAAATTGAACGGATGGATCAAAAGTTATAGGCTGGAAAAGGTTATTTTGGGCTGTTTGGGGGCATTTTTATCCACTGGGGGGCTAACGAGGTTTTTTTTAAAAAATCGGAGAATGTCACTTTCTAATCTGACCAAAGTTACAACGAACGAACGAACATGGCTCAAAACATAGGTCCCCCTCATTAAATATCGGGGTACCAATAATAACTTGTTTATTCTTATTATAAAATGAGGATATAACAGAATCAAAAGAGTCTGAATTCAAATCCTAGCAAGTCAATTACGTTTTTGATGTAATGGAATAACCCAACATGTCTTTTCATAGAACAGAAGGACTGTGCATAAATACACCCTTTCACATGAGTTTCTAAATAAACTTGGGATTTTATTACTCTTCCCTCAAATTTCCTGTTGTGTTTGACAATTAAAGTTTATAAGCCGAGTGTATGTGTGTGTGTGTGGGGGAAACAACCAAAAAAATCTCAGAACAAAAGCAGTAACTTTCAACATTTACTCCTCCTACATAAATATATCTATATTGTATGTACTTAGCGTGTTACCCTTCACCTAGATGAGGTGCTCTCCCGAGTTAACAAGCCCCATCTGCCCTGGGCAGCTAAATATATAAATAAATCTATATTGTATTTACTTGGTGAGTACCAATCCAAGTTTGGCACAAGGCAATTTTTACGTGCTCTTACCCGGGCTTTTTACATTTGGTGTTACCCTTCATTTAGATGCCTATAAAAAGAATATATATAATCGGCTACTGCCCGAGGAGGCTGCTAAAGTGAAAAAAATGGTCAAAACCATTACTTTCACTTTAGCAGCCTCGGGCAGATGGGGCTCGTTAGGTCGGGAGAGCATCTCATCTAGGTGAAGGGTAACACTTCTTCTGAAGCATCATATAATATAGATAATAAATAAAATTTTTAAAAGGCTTAAATGATGTGTTTTAAGTGTTTTATTTAGTATGTAATAAAAAAAAATATCGGATTTTCAGAAAACACATCAACATCATGACTACCAAACATAAAGAGAAAGGAGAAAGAAACAAAAAAATAAACATAAGCATTGAAAGACCAGCATAACAAGAAGTTTGAAAATGGAGTCATAACTCTGAAATATTACATACTAAATAAAACACTTAAAACGCATCATATAAGCTTTTTAAAAAAAATTATTTAATAAAAATAAAGTTGATTAGTTTATACTGAATGGGGTTTCTATCTACTAAAACTTAAAATCAATTAATCTATCATTACCAATCACACAATCATATTATAATTTTTTTTAAATTTAAGATAATCATTGGGATTTTTGTCTTTCTGTCTGTCAGAAGCCTTCTGAAATTGCTTAGTATTATTTTAAATTTAAGTAGATATATTCCATAAAAATTGATGTATTTGGTGTATGTTTGTTGATGGCAATGAACCTGAGAAGTGAATGGGTCGTAATAACAGTAAAAGAAATAATAATAATTTAATGGAGTATAAAATTTTTATCAAAATATCAAAGCATTTCTAGGATCACACAACCAGATGACAGATATTTTACTTAAAATGCAGCCCCTAGTAAAAGTGAATTTTAATGAGCCTGTATTTTAGTACCAGAGAATCAAATCAAAAATAATACTACCCATACAAGACATTAACTGTTTGACTCTCTTCTTCTCTTTATTATAGATGTCCCATACTTCAATCAAAGAACTACAACATAGAATCCTCTCTCTCTATCTGTGTGTGTGTGTGACTTTTCCTTGACCAACGAGAACAAAGAGAATTCAGTACCCTAGCTAGCAGCCCAGCCAGTAAGATGTGTACTACCAGTGGACAGTTCTGCTAGAAACACATGGTACTCAGACCAGTATGTAAAGTTAAGAAAAATAAAGTATTTCTTTTAAAGGTTAATATTTGTATTCTCATTATTATTATTCAAACAAAACCCAAATATACAAACAAAACACTCTTTTTATCACATCAGATTTTATTTTTAGACCAAGATTTAGTTTTTCAGTCTCCAGTGATACTTTCTTCTTGTTTTTGGATGAATAATTTCTAAACAATAGCGTATCTACCACCATGGAAAAGAAAAAAAAAGGACCTTACTCACCCAATCTAATTTTATTTTGTTTTACTATCCCATTCACATTCATTTCATGAATTGTAAATATAAATCACATTATACTTACATTGTAAATCTAAATCTACATCATTGGGTACATTTTAAGTTGGAGTGTCGCTTGAGGAAATTTATTTTAGTGTTTGTTATGTGTAAGTATATTATGGTAAATGAATGTGTTTATTATGAGATATAAATGGGTCACTAAAGAGTCTAGATAGGGTTAAGTAATGTAAATGACAACCAGAATTGACGAGCTCACGTCTGACAATGCTTATTTTCACAGTTTTTTTTTTATATAGAATAAATAAAATTTCCTATACTCATTTATCAAAAATATTATATCAGTTATTTAAACTTCTACTCTCATTTTCATTGTTATCTTCCTAACCTTTTAGACTTAACCAAAATGTTTGATGATAATGATGAAAATGAAAATAGAACCTCAATAACTTGACTAAAAATGATAATCATAACTCATCTCATAATTTCTGAAATTCAGTATCAAATCAGTATAAGCCCAGTTGAAACATAAGTAATTGTTGTGGTAGGTTCCAACTCCCATGATTAGACTTGTCCTGCAGTATGAAACCGGAAGTATAACTCTCCTTCTTAGGAGGAAGAACTCAGAGAACCAGGTCAGCTTGCTACCATGTCTTTGACATTCTTAGCAGGACAGTTAGTTCACTTATTTTCTGTACCTTACTGTTCAATACATGTTTTATCCCTATTTTGTGTTCTGTGTTATTTATGGCTTAGCAAACCATAACAGTAATCGACATTATATTTGAAAATTATTTCAGAATTTAGTTATTTTTATAATTCTAGGAGTATTTTTCAGACAATTGTCCTCATATTTAGTTTTTTCTTCACGACGTTTCGACTGGATGGACCTTTGGTCTTCATCGGGTGTAAATGACTTTTACATACTTGTTAACTTTTTAATACCCGATGAAGACCAAAGGTCTACCCGGTTGAAATGTCGTGAAAAAAAAATAAATATGAAAATAAAGATGAGGACAATTGTCCGAAAAATACTCCTAGAATTATTGATCATACCTCATCTCAAGGATTAAGAAAAACAACACTAGTTTTTTTGGTTAAAAATATTTTCTGATTAAAAATGGATTGTTATTTTTCACTTAGGATGAAGGTAATTACAACCTAACAGGCTCTATCTTGGACATGTCATTGATCTTCACTGTTGGTATTTGGTATCCAGGCAATGTTGGTTAAGCCAATTTATTTTTGAATGAACAGAACAAATTTGATGTCTTAACTAATAGAAGTCGTTTTGAAATAGCTTCATCTGTTCCACACAAGACTTCATTCTAAACTACTTGAAGCCAATCAAAAACACCAGAAACAAAATAAGGCCTAAATTAGAATTTTGTAATTACCAGGAAGTCAGACACAGATTATCTCATTTAAATGTCACATGAAAAGTAGTTGGTAGTTTTACATACTCTGAATAAAACTTAAAATGCTGTAAGCAGGGAAGTAAAAACATTCATAAGTACTTTTTACATGTTAAGGAAATTGATTTGCAAGGTCCTTCAGTTTACTTGGCCATTTGTAAAAAGGAAAATATTTTTAGCCTAAAAAAGAAATAATGGAATTAGAAGAGCTCTTCCTCAACCTCCAAATAGGTTCCAACTTGGGTTGTTTGTTTGCATTTAACAGCATATCAACCATTTTAGCTCATTTTAATGCTTAGAACAATTATTTTGATAAATATTATTTTATATAAACAGTTGTTTTTTTTTTCAATAACACAAGTTACACTATTTAATCCATAGCTGGAAGAAAGATGGAGATTCATACCTTTCATGAGGATGTTAGTCAACATGTCAACATAAACGGAACAACTTGGATTCGAACTTACATACTACATTTCCGAAGTCCAACTGCCTATCCACTAGGCCACGTCAACTGGCACTTCAACTTAGCAAACACAAATTCAAATTTTATGTTGAACAATTGACTGTCCTAAAATCACCGATATTGTGCTTATCATAATGTGTAGCTGTAAAGCAATGTTTCATTTTGACTTTGTGCATGTTTTGCTTATAAGTTATGCATCATAGATTATTATTCAATCTGTTAAGATATAAAATTTAGTAAGTGTCTATTGTTTTTCATGTTTATAAACATGAGTAAAAAAAAAATGTTTTTTTCATGATTAAATTCTTTCAGATTTTGCCATATAGAGCTTGTATAAATCAACGTATTAGACTATTGCATTACATGTCAAGTAGACTACCTGACATATAGCACAGTGGTCCTAGGTATTAGTTATTAAAATGTCTAATGGAGAGTTCCAGATCAATCAGGTAGAAAGCAGATAAGAATATTTTGAATGAAATGATAGAGCTCAAAAGTGCCTTTCACAGAATGAGAAGATACTACTACTTGAGTGAACTGAATAAAAGGTTGAGTTTGTGCATCTATTTTTTAAACTGTTAGACTCATTTTAATCATTGTTACATTAACAACATTTTGTCTGATAGAAATTTTGTTTCTCTGTTTTAGTCTTTGAAATTTTTTCCAAGAGAAAATGATTGTTTTGTTATTCATTACATAAATTACCAATTATCTTCATTGAGACAAGTTTGCAGTTCTAGAATTAATCAACTCTACTTTGCAATAATCAATATATTCCACTTCTGACCCACGTCAAAAAATATATATATTGCTGCTGGCATCACCATCATCAACCGTTACACCTAGTTGTGTATTGGCAGCAAATTTGTTTTTTTTGCTGTTTCTGTAGCATACTTGTTTTATGAGAAAGAGTACCTAGCCCTATTTTCTACCCCCAACCTGGAAAACCTATATCGTGCTTTTGAAATCAGCGTTCCCCTTCATCTAGATGAGCTACTCTCCTGAGAATGAGCCCCATCTGCTTGAGGTAGCTAAATGTGGATGCAATCGTTTTGACTGGGATTTGAACTCTTGTAATACGATTTCATAGTCCAAGCTTTTACCATTGCTCCACTTTGCCGCCTGAGTTAATGAGCCCCATCTACCTGAGGCAGGTAAAGATAGATGCAATTGCTTTGACTGGGATTTGAACTCTTGTAATACGATTCCATGGTCCAAGCTTTTTACAAATGCTCCACCTTGCCGCCAGGATTCTTTAAATAATCCTGGCATTGATCAGTGTTCCCCTTCAGTTCGATGAGCTAGTCTCACAAGTAAAGGAACCCCATCAGCTTGAGGCAGCTAAAGGTAGATCCAATCGTTTTGACTGGGGTTTGAAGTCGGAAAGTACGATTCCATAGTCAGAGCTTTTACCAACGCACCACCTCGCTGCCAGGATTCATTAAATAATCCTGCCATTTTGGCATGTTGAACCAAAAATTTTCTGGCATAAAAAGGTTTCAAGAAACATGTGAATTCTGATTTAGAAATAATTTGTCTTTTGTTTTCTTTGTTATATGTGCCTGACCTTTGACTGAGTAACCTCACTGTCACAAACTATTGAACTGTTGAGCACTGATGAATCAATGAGAACTTGATACAAATACCTATTGATGGGTCATATGGTTATTGATTTTGATTCTTGCATCGTCTCCCCGAATTCCAAACGTACTGGACTGATTATAAACTGAAAGTCCACTTGGCCCAGTGGGTGGGCAGTCGGACTTCATGCCTAGAAGTAAGAAATAGACTGTCTGACATTTTTTTGCAGCAGCCAGCGAGCTTTTAATATAGAAGTCAGGCCCATTTACCAAAATAAAATAATAAAAACTGCAGGCTGGCCCTTCTGGTTGTTTGTCAATACAAAGAAAAATAGTTTTAAAAAAATCTGTTTATGCTTTTGAGAAGATTGTTGGGGTATGAGGAATAGAGGTACAATGGCTTTACACAAACAAAACAACCTAATTCTGCTTTTCTGAATTCATTAGTGAAATTTATCAATGTTTATACACAACATGGGACATATTGTTTTTACTTTTACATTTATGGCATTTCAGCCTATGTGTCCTCCTTCCCATTTTCCAGCTTTTTTGAAGGAAAATTTAAAAAAAGCCTGGGAAATAATTTGGATTTCTATTCTCATTTTTATTGTTATATGCACAATGGAGATTGTATGAATTTTGTTATTAGTCTTATTTATTATTATTATTCAAATTATTTGGACTTCTATTCTTGTCTTTATTGTTATATTTACGAAGGACACCGGCCCTGTAAATTTATACTTTCGGCCTGATGACCGCGCAGGTGAGAAATTGACAGTTGCCAAAGGCTGTTGACTCCGTGTCTACGCTTAACTATATATATAGGTTGATGTCAGTGCCATTCTTAGCCACGTTGCGTTGCACTCCCAATATATCTATAAATTTTTTTGGCAATTTGTTTTGTGGTCTACGGCTTGTCAGTACAGCTCCACAAACTGCAAGTCTTCTTTTAGCCAGGACTGAAACCGGATCGGAACGTTGTCAGTCTGAATTTCTAACACTCAGCCACCAGATAACCCGACCAAATTAAAATGTATTCTGCTATGTAAGTCATTAGAAAGTCCTAAACTCCCACTCTGAAGAGGAGATAAATATTTTCTTGAGGGGGATCACATGGTCCTCAGCTTATTTTCTCTAATAAAAGTGTTTTTGCAGAAAGAAGTTTGAGAACTCCTAGATGTAAACTATGACAGAATATGTGTGGGGGGGGAGGTTGACTGAAGGAAAGTGTCAGTGTCAATATGTGTTACTGTTGTGTGAGAAAGAGAGAAAAAATTACAGTGTGTACTAATTTTGGGTGTATGTAATGTGTGATTGTGTGCGAGTAGGTATTATTGAGTGACCAGACTGTGTATGTGTGTGCGTGATTGTGTGTAACTGTAAATCTACAGTGTAAAAAAAGTGTGTGAGGGAATTTGTTTGAATAGGAGAGTAGTGAGTAAGAGAAGAGAGCCTGTATGTGGAGAAAAATGTGTCCGTGTGTGTGTCCATGTGTGTGTGTGTGTGAGGGAGAGAGAGACAGTCAGATAGACAGACAGAGAGATAAGTGACAAGAAAGGCGAGTTGAGTCGACTGATTCTTCTAAGTGAGTAGTGCGTGATGTTAGCGAGTGAGTGGGTCTATCGTCTGGCTATGATACGGACTGACTGCGAACGATGCGTCAAGAAGCGTCTGCATGCATACCGTCGTCGACCACTCGAGTCGCGACCAGTGACCACTGATGTATAAAAAAGTGGTTAATTCATTCATAATAATAGTGAATGCTAATGCAACCACACAGAAGTCGCAAAAACTTGTATTTCAATGGTTAACGAGTATTTTAAATTACTGACTTGCTTGAGTGTGCAGTCTGCAGTCAGTGTGAACTTACTTGATGCAGACAGCGTAGAGCGCACACGCATCAGCACCAGTCATCCCCATCCCCACCACCACCCGCACTCGCACCCGCACACCGACGCAAAACGCACCGTCACCGAGTCGAGAAAGAGTGAAAAAAAAATAGAGAAGTTTTCAGCGTTTTTGTTCGCTAGATGCTATGCTTTTTTGCATATTTTTCTTCTCTTCCTCATCATTATTAATTTTGTTTTCTTAGTAAAAAAAAATAAAATAAAAACAGAACGAATTAAACTACTCAATAAATGGGCGATATTGGACGAACGACTGACTGAGTAGTGAGTACTGACCATTCTAAAATAAAACCATGTTTTTTTTTATTGAAAATGTCAGCAGCAGTCAGTTTGCAATTAATTGCCGGAACAAGAGACACCTGTGGCTGAGGATATAATCCAAATTGCTAAGGAAATTAATAAACATATTGGTTCTTTTTTTTTTCTTTTTTTTCTTTCTCATACTTCTACGACATCAGCAGCAGCTAAAAGTTAATCTAATATTTTTGGATCTAACATAAAAAGGCTTCATCTTCCATTGTCGGAAAGAAAATATTTCATCGGTAACCCGAACCCCCAAGTCCTCGCGCACAAAAAAAAAAAAAAAAATCAGTACTTTTTTTGCAATTTTTTTTTCATAAATTTCCAAAAACTCAATTAAAATTTTTTACAATTTTTTTTATTTTTTTACCGCTAGTAGTTGAATTAAAAAAAAAAAAAAAAAAAAAACAATTGTTGTTATTTAAATCAAGCATCAATGAATAAATTTAAAAAAATGCAAATTCAACGGGATAGCTTTAATATAACTTTAAACATTAAAGAATAAGAACTTTTGGACTTTTTTAAATGTAAACAAGAAGCAAGCATCATCGCGCGTGGCGTGGCATGGTTTCATTTTGAGTTAGCAGAAAATAAAATTTCGGTTGTTGATGTTATTCCCCAGTAAAAAACAAAAAATAAAAATAAAAGAGGGAGCATTTTGAGCCAAGCTGCTTTAATGAAAAGAATTAGAAAATCCAAAACGGATCCTGACTTAGTGAGTGAGTGACAGTGAGTACTGAGTAAAGTAACAAGACGGACGCGCAGACTGGAGACGGACGGGGTCTCCAAACCTAATCAAATGAATTCAACTTCTTAGAAGAGACAACAACCCAGAGAAGCATCCATGTACACTTCACCAGTTTCGAATCGTGTAAGTTTCAATGATTTTCAATGTTTTTTTTTTTTGTTTTTTTTTTGTTTTTTTTTTAAATTGTTGATTGATATAGGATTATTTAATATTGCCTGCAAAAAGATTTTTTTAACTTTTTGTCTTTGTCTATTTTTGTATTCATTTTAAGGATTATTTTATTCATGCATATTTTTTTTTTTCATTATGACTAGCTAGTTAAACTTTCGGCAACAGGTTCCAATTATTTTGTTGAAGGAGATCACTTAAAAAAAAAAAAAAAAAAAACAATCCCGAAAAATTCCAACAGACCAAAAATTGCTGTAAGCAGCAGCAGCAGCAACAGTCAGTCCAAGCAGCCTCAGAGAGCTGAAAAATATTCATTTCGGTTAAAAAGTTAAAAATATACCAAACAAAACTTGAAAATAAAAACAAGTTGTAAACTTTTTTTCCTTCTTCCAGCCATCTTGCAAAAATAAATAAACCCTTCAAATTGCTGATTAAACAATTTCATCATTCATTCTTTCATTTTCACTATTTTTTCTCGTTGTTTTTTGTTACTTAAATTTGGAAATTAACGTTAAAATAAGAATACAATGGAATGAGAAGGACAACGTTTATTGCGATGCAGAAAGAAAGATAAGTGTTTTTTTTTTGTTTTGTTTTTTTTTTGCCATTTTCTAAAACTTTATTTCTAGTTTCTCCAGACGCGTTTTTGGCTGACAAGACGACAGGACAGACAGGACAGTAGTAGTCACTAGTTTCGATTTAGTTTTTGTTTTGTTTTTTTACCCCCTCCAGTATATGGTGACTAATGTTGGTAAGTGACTGAAACTTAGAAGAGGCAAAAATATGTCTGCAATTCGGTTTATCAGGTTGAGCAAAAACCGACATAAAGCCACTTTGGCTCCATTTGAACTTTGAGAAAACAAAAATATGAAGTAACAGCTCTTGGACACAATCAGACCGTGGACTGTCTTTAAGAATGCAATTTGATTGGTTAATTTGATTAAAGTCAATTTCAATAGCCAAACAAATTACATTCTTACAGACGGTGTGACTGCGGTGGTGTGGTGCGGTGCCGGTGCGGTGGCAATATTTACTTTATACTTTTGTTTTCCTAAAATGCAAAAATGACGCCTTAAATGTGCTCCTTGCGTAATAGATGACCCTGCCGCTACGTGACTTAAGAATATTGTATTTTAATTTCACATATGTTTTATTCTCTTCAACATTTTCCTTCGGGGGGGAAAAATGCCACAGGGACACTTCAGCTACAAGACAATAAACCCAAAATCGAATCAAAACGATGAGTTCTGCCTGACCTCTTGACACCGAGATTATGGTTCTCTCGGGGAGCTAGCAAGTGTTAATTTTTCAAACTTTTCCCAGGAAATCCTGCCAAAGTGAGAGATCATTACCTCAGAATGAGAAAAAAATATGATTTCCCCCTGTCTTAGTCGACAATAATGATTTTGTAATATTCTTATATTTGGTTGTTTAGTTTGGATAATAACGAGGAATACAAGTATTAACCTTTAAAAGAAAAAAAAATTATTTTACTTGTACATTAAGAAGTACCCTATGTGTAGTAAACTGTCCACTGGCAGAACGCACGATGCTGGTCTGGAATCCTTAAAGGTACTGACTAAAACTGCCTTTGTTGCTGGCCAGTCAGGGATTAGCAAGAGAGGTGTGGGATTTTGGTATATTAGTTCTTGGTCTAGGAGAAAAAAAAAGAGACAAAGTTATCATGTCTTGTTTGAATAGTAGTAATTTTGGCCTAATTTTCTGTCCTTTTGAGACGGGGTCACTCACTACAATATCATCGAACATAACTTCGGCCATTGAAAGGTTACAATCAAACATTCTGAAAAGTTAAAAAGGGAAGGGGCAGACTGACAGTGGTATGGGCTCTGCATATTGAGGCTGTGCTTTAGGTGATCTGTGCATATTGGCTTAACTGTGTCTGGTGGTCAGCTACAACCATTAAATATGCATTATGATGTGCAGGCAAAGGGGAGTAACTTAAATCAGAATGCATGTATTAGAGTGTATAAGGACATTCTTGATAATTTTATAGGCAGCCAGGTGGACCCCTTTACAGAATAATCAGGCTTTCAGTGATGGTCCGATTGACCGATGACTCAGTCTGGGCCTGTTTTTTTTTTACCTGACTGGAAATCAAAACTAACCTTGATGAAGCAAATTCTCAGAAACAGTATTAGGCTTTACAATACAATCAAATGTTCTTTTTTTTTTAACTTGTCAGTGATGATTTCCCCTTTTTTCTATGTTTGTTCTCAAGTCAAGTACTGTGTGTATATACTGAGAATGTTGGTTCTAAAACATGCTCAATTGAGACTATGTGTGCAAAAATTTTACTTGTTTTGAGCAGAAGAGACCCAGATAACTAAGAAAAAAATGGGAAAAGAATGTAGTTAATATAACATAAATTTTAAACAACTACAGAAAATCTGTTTAAAAAAAAAAGATTGAAAAAAACAAAAACAAAAAAAGCACAGAGCTGCCATTATTAATTTTTTTTTTATTGCTTAATATCCGCACCCTTGGTACTGTTATTTTTAGTGTATGTATGGATATATGTATAGTTATTTATACACATTGGCACCCAAAGATACAGGTATAGAAAATTACCTATTTTTTTTCATATAAAGTTGCAGACACACCAACAAAACTGAATTTCTGATTGGTTGGACTTTTTTTGGTTTGGTTTTATTTCAAATTGGCGATATCAACCTTATTGGTTATTTAATGCTAGATATGATAATTTTAGATGATCATCTTTTTTTCAATCTACACATTGTTTGGATAACACTAGCTGCTGTTCCATTAAAACCATAGTGTTACATTTCTGTGTATGGTGACAAGATGATTATTAGAAGAAGGAAGAGATTTACCGGAATATGATTTAAACTGAACTCTTTGATGTTTTTATGCAGATGCACTGAGATTATAGTTAGCCCTTCTCTGTTCCTGGTTGTTCTGCTTTTTGTCGCTCTCAACTGAATGCTGAAGCTGTACTTTTTTTTTTTTGCTAAATGCTGCTTATTGTTTTTTCAAATTTAGAAGTGGAGTACGATTGTATAAGATGCATTGTCTATCATTCAAATAAGGTATTTGAATTATTACAATAGCCAACAAGAATTTGGGAATTCATACCTTACCTAAAAGTATAGGTCCAAAAGTAAACATTCAAAAGAGTTGAGATATTAACTTATCAAGAACTGAACTATTTTACCATGATTTTTTAGAAGAAATAATTGCGTCTTATTTCCTCTTTCTAAAATTAGTATTAGGTATAAATATTTTCAAAGAGGTTTATGTTTATTTATGGAGAAAACTTCTTTGTATTTATTAGAAACAAAAGTATGGACTAAAAAGACCATTAAAAAAACAATTTCAAAAATTAATATGGTAAATGATATAAAATAATAATACCAAGAAAACAAACAGTTTGATCTTTTTTTTTTCCTCTTAAAATTTCAATACAATCAATATTTTTATTTTAAGATAAAAGGGAAAAAAAGCAAAGCAAAAAAAAAAAAATTAGTTTAGTTCACCAAATGATATTAGAATTGTTTTTGAGTTATTGTGCTTCAAACCAATACAATTCAAATTTGACTTAATATTCATAAAAAAAAAATAATTAAAAACTACTCACATGATTATTTTGTTTCTTTTATGTTTTTGTCATACTATAATAAAAGTCCAGGTTATAAATAATTTTAGTTTTTCATTATTTCTAATAATTCTTTACTATAAAAAGTCAGAATGATGCTTTGTTATTTTAATCATTTTTTTTAAATTTTAGTTTTGACAATGGGGAATTATAAAAACAAAGACTGAAAAAGTGGCTATACCATCAAACACCCACTAATCAATCAAAATATATGAATGCATAACATATAAAAATTAGTGAAAAAATTGTTACGAACAGTTTAGTTATTATGAAGATAAATATACAGGATGGAAATTCACATGGTTGTACTTTAAGTGTCTGGGAGTGTTCTTAGAAAGGTGATGTTTTGGATTAACCCCAATAAGTATTAAAAAATCAGCTTCTGAAAGAGAGAATGTCCCTATGATTTATAGTAAAACCATGAAAATCATGTGGTTATGAACTGATAAGTGTGTTGTGGGCCAGTTGTTAAAGTATTTGTTTTGCACAACATGGTCTGCAGGTTTAAATCCCACTTGAGATTTGGAATGGTAACAACACTGCATGTCACTGATGAGATCCAGTAAGATTGAAACAGCTTTCCAGCACTATGTTATAAGCAGGACTGTGACAATATTCTATTATTAAAGAATATGCTTGTCAGATAAGTTATTAAGGCCGTAACAAGAATATTTTTAATGAAAGTATGTTGTCACAGCCCTCTTAGTGAGTAAAGAATTAAACGAAATGGTAAAATCACAAAATAGTAAAGTTTGGGACAAGAATAATCCTTACAAAAAATGCATATTATCATAGCCCTCGCTATAACAAATTATGCATGATTTTTCATTAAATCATAATTCAATAATTTGATTTAAATACACATATTTTTGGCCATTCCTAAAATTTTCTGAGTTACACAAGCAACGTTGGGATTTGCAGCTAGTATTCATATGTAGATAACTGATCCCCAATCAATAAATTAAATGATTATGTACCTAAAATGATTGATAATTGAGATAACTACTTATCAATTGTAAAATAATCAGAAAATTGATTAGTTTAAGGTCAAGGATTTATAAGACAATTTATTACAAATAATCTAGTTTAATTGAATGAATGCAGAGCTTTTTCGATTTTTTTTAATAAAACAAATATCATTAAAAAAACTGACAAATAGTAAACTAAATTATTAATAAACCTTTTTTTCTTACGAAGTATTTTATACAGTCTTTAGAAGTATTGCATGGTCTTGTTCAGGCTTTGATTCCAAGATTTTTTTTTTTTTTTCAATTTAAGAAAATTTTATGAAAGCTAAAAATTATTTTAGTAAACTTTTGGGTAGATGATTGCTGAGTATGATAATTGGTTCTGGAACGGCAAAATTGAACATCAAAAAAATAAATTTAATCCAGAAAAGTAATTTATTCAAAATATTCCAGTAAAAAAAGAAGAAGAAGTAGTAGTAGTAGTATTAGTAGTAGCAGTAGCAGCACAGTAGTAGTAGTAACAGTAGCAGCTGTAATCCAGTAGTCAGGTCTCTAGTCTGAGATTTTGCAAATTAAGCAAATCTGCAGAATCTGGCCTCATAAAATTAGATGAATTATTTACTGTTAGCTCAGTGATTGGTTAGGTTTAATTTACCCTCCATATATAGTGAGTTGTTCTAATCCCCACAGCCATACCCAATTGTTATCAGACCAACATAATGCAACAAGAATAATGATTTGAGTTTCAACTTAAAATTTTGCAAGAACTTTTTAATCTTTCAATTGATTTTTATGGCTTTACACAAACTGTTCTTTTGCCCACTGGAACAAATCAAGTGTTTTTGGAAAATCAAGGAATTGACCCAAGCAATATTAATGGGCAGTTTTTATCTTTGCAAAAATCTTAGAAAGAGAATTTGTCTGAATCATTAAGCATTGCACAATTAAATGTTCTGCTGGTTGATTTTAAATATCCATAAATAAATCAATATTTACATACTTGTTTTAACCCTTAAAGTTCTTTTGGCTTCCTCTGATAAGAACATATCCTACATTATAAGAGACCACAGCTTCCTGTTTGTTATTTAACTGTTTTAAAGAGTTTTTTAGTTAATCATTTTGCTTGAGGCGTGGTAATATTGAAACATCAAATTGACTCCTGATTTGCATTTTTTCAAAAATAAGTATATACATATTAATAGACAGTTTAAATTTTACAGAATTAGTTTTTGTTGTTCAAATATGTATTTAAAATAAAAAAGATATATTTTATTAATTTTAAGCATAAAGAAATATTTTTAGATTCATTTGTCTCTTCTCTCTATTCAGATTAATTTTGGCACTATGTAATTCATTTTAATTTGACAAATTTATAATAGAATATGAAAGATAATTTACATCTTGCCCTATTAAGAAATATAGTTCATTCAACTAAAACATAATTGCCTATTTTGAGCTGATTTGCCCAGAAATCAAATTCTTTTTAAATCTTTTCTCAAACAAAAGAATGAGTATTGATAATAAAAAAATCTATTTTTTTAATGAAAGACTTGATTCCTTTGGTGTTTGTTAAAATATAACAAAACTTGTGATTTAAATAAAAAGTGATATATACTTAAAATAGCCAAATATTTTTAACAATGATTTTTGCAATCCTTGAGATGAGATTTGATAATTTTTACATCTATTTTTCAGACTGTTGTCCTCATCTTTTTCGCTGTTACTTTCATAATGTTTTAGAACACTAACTTTACACCTTCCTTCAAGTGATTGATCTCAGGAACCTTCATGTCATAATTGGGGGGTCGTCACAGAACTTCAAATTTAACTTAATTAAAAAAAAACAAGGATAGAGAATTAAGTCTTATTGCTTTTGAGCAGGATTAAATTCTTACTTTAAGCAGTAAAAACTCAATGTCTTTTTATCTATTACACCATAATTTACCAAATATGTTAAAAACAGCATCTATAAGTTAGAGTGCATTTGTTTTCCTATATACCAACACCATAATTGTGTTAACGATGCAAGTGTCAACTGCATACAACCTTCAGATAAATCATTAACTTTATTTATTTATTCATTTATTTATTTATTTATTTTTTAAAATATTATTTTTTTCTTCTTCAATCCTTAAACTAACTTTTCTGAAGAGGAAGGTAGGGCCATCTTTGTTCCAGTCAAACTTTTTTTAATTTTGGGATATTATAAAAGTAAAAAAACAAACAAACAAAAAACAAACTGTTTATAGTAAAAGAGAAAAAGAAATCAGTCCCAATGGTAAAAGATCCAATGAAAATTTTAGCAGCAGCAGTAATTCTTTGGCAAAGGGTTATAGTATTGGTGGTGGGGGTAGTTATAGTAGTAGCCATGATCTCACATCCTAGCATGTAACAACTATATATGTAAGAACCATATTTAATACAAATTAAAATCAATAAATAATTTGAAATTTGCATATGGATCTATTTCAATCTATTTAAAAATCATCAGTGCAACTCATCTAAATTGGTTCCTCCATCTATAGACTGCTGGAATTTAAATTCCATTTAATACATACATATATATATATATGTATATATATATATATAAATACGCACATAAACCCTTTATCACTCTAAGAGGGTGTGTGCAGATATCTACACTCACACATGCACGACTACTTTTTACTTAAAAGATGAATATGAACAATCTGTAGTTTTGATTATTTCTGCATTCATTTCCACTGCTTTAGTGAAAAGTTATTATCATGTCTAAACGAAAACAAACAATATAGACAATTATCTTAGAATTTGTATTGTTTTTAACAATGGGTGCTTCAAAGAGTAATTTCTGCTAAAAATTTACAGAATCCAAACTATGCTAATAAAGAAAGAAAGAAAGAGGAAGGGAGGGGGAAAGAGAGAGAGAGAGAGAAAAGAAAAAAAAAAGATTGCCTAATTTGATTGTTGCTTTTTAAAAAAAATTTTTTTTCCTTTTTTTTCTCGGCTATCATGTGTATTTGAAAACAATGTTGTTTATACATAGAGTACATATATATAGGTTATTGTTATTTACAGTTGAGATAATTTAATGATAGATACATATTTCAAACGAGTGTATGAAAGATCCGGGATTGTCCTGTTATGGCTGAACACTGGAAGGAAAATGAAATGTATTGTCCCCATTCGTATGCTGAGGTAAAATCCTTTTTTTCTTATTCTAACAATTTTTAAAACTTTTTTTTTTTTTAAAGAATCTCGTATTAGTTTGATGGAATAACTTTAGTGAAGTCAATAGTGACTGTATTTGCATTTTATTTTTGTAATATTCAGTAAGATTAGACTCTTTAAAAAATAGTTTTATAATGTGTTTGACAATCTAAAGTCCCCCCCTTCCTCTGCCCATCTCTCTCTCTCTATCTATCTATCTATCTATTTTCAGCTGTTTGGTGTTGTTATTTTATATGCTGCTCTGCTCTTATATATATTGTTTCTCAAGCATTTCTTAACCTTAATTTTCATGAATTGATTTAGAGATTATTTTTTAAGAGTCATTAGTTATGTTGTCATAAGCAAATTGTGAAAGTACCAACAAATTTCCCCTAAAACTTCTTAAGTTATATAACATGTGAACATATTGCACCATCCTTACATTCCTGCTAGTTTTAAAAACAAGTTATAGCTTTTTGTTAAGAATTTATGAATGGTGTGACCATACTATGAGAATAAAAGTTAATCAATTGGTTTGTTAATATCACCACCCTTTTTGTTTTAGTTATATACAATTTTAAAAGAACCAAATTGTCCATGATTATGTTATCTGCCTCATCCACTATCTAATCAGTTAAATCAGTCTGCTAACTTTGACACTAAATTATATTTAGTAAGGAATTAACTTAGGACTAACTTTTAGTTTATTTTGTATCATAATATCAAATAGGAAAAAAATTGATTGAGAATTATGGGCTGTGTTGTCACAAGAAAAAAATCACTTTTAATGCCCAGTATAAGCCGTGGGTATGATATTTTTTTAAAAATCATGTAAAAGACCTAGATAAATTACTCTCATTGAATTGATAGCCCCATCTCCCAGAGTTTTTGCATCAGTGTTATCCTTACTCATAGATGAGTTACTCTCCTGACTTAATGAGCCTCATCTGCCTGGGGCAGCTGAAAGTGAATAAAATGAGTTTGGCTGAGATTTGCACTCATATAAACCAAATTCACAGTCCAAGCTTTTACCACTGCTGTACTTTTTCTGCCTACAGCCTACATTTAAGGAATATATATACATATATAGAGTTACTAATATGGATACATATATAGAGAGTTACTAATATGGATACATATATATAGAGTTACTAAACGGTGAAGCAACCATGGAGCATTGGTAAAAGCTTGGGCTCTGGAATCGTATCAGCTTGCGAGTTCAAATCCCAGTCAAAACCAATGCATTCACCTTTAGATGGCTCCAAAAAAGTCCAAGTATATAGAGCATGTAGAAATGGCCTTGTACCTAACTTGGTTAGGTGCTTGACCAAGTCATTATCATATAGAGATACTAAAATGGATTATATTGTTTAACAACATATCACCCATTATGGTTAGCTAGCATTGGGATAATTTTTCTGAAGAAGTATTGTTTCAAGAGTTGTTTGAAAAATAATATTTGTATTAATTGTCCCACAATTCTTAGTAATTTAGAAAAAAAGACTCCTTGTTATTTTCCGTGTTCCTATCCATAAAGTCCATATAAAGAGCATTCTTTATCCCTTTCTCCTTTCTTTCATTTCCTTCCAACTCCCAAACCTAAAAAATATCTATTTTTCTGGCCTTTCTCTTGTATTTAATTAAAGCAGCAGAACTTCTACACCCCAGGGGTTTCCACCGCTTCTGTTGTGTTCTCAGCCAGTTACAGACAGCCACCCACCTCTCTTCATTTACAACCAAGGATCAAAGTTTAAAATGTTGATTCAGAACAGTAGATGCTTTTTTTTCATTTTTTTATTTCTTAGTAGGTGTTGCTCATAATGAAATGAAAAAGACTGTGTGGAGAGTTATAAAATGGAACCATCTGCTAAATAGCAAATAGAATAACATACATTGCAAGGAGGGTATATATCCTGCATAGCTATGTAGCTTAATGTTAAAACCTGAATTCTACAAAGTGTACCACAGACAAATAAATAATGAAGAAAGAGAAAAAAAAACTCCATCTACAATCACCATCATATCTTAACGTTCCATACAGTAACTCATTGACGAGCGGTATTATTTGCTAGTTTCAGATCAATGTCTCTACAGAGCCTGTTTAGGGACATTTCTGGAGGATGAGAAGCATTGTTTGGTTGACGCACGGACAGTCAGCCCAATCTTTTATGCATCACTTTATTTGTTTATCCCAAGTCTTAGCAATCTTGGCCCACGTCCATCTATAATATGATGCCAGAACCCAATCATGGCTTGGGAACTACTTCCCATTTATACCACTGTAGAAGACAAATATTTGAGTCAATTTGCATATCAAATAATCTTATATTCTGTTGGTTGATTACTGTGACTAATGTTCAAGAAAGAAAAATAAGTAAATTTCCCAACAGTAATGTTTTATAAATGCTATTTTAATAGTGTTTTAATAACTATTATAGGGGCTTACCTACTCTTACATAATGAACTCTTCCTATTTATATCTATATGTCTAAGAGACTGAGAAGAAAATGGAATCAATAATTCTACCTGCTGTTAATATTACTACTAAAGGTATGCCTGTGCTTTGCTTGTTAATATAATTGTTCCAACAACTTCCCATTGGAACATGTCTGGTATTGATTATTACACCCTATAACTTATCCACAAGGATAACTAATGGTATATGTTGACCAGTGATATTTAGCTAGAGTAAATGTCACCCAAGGCGGTCTGCCTAATGCCACCACACTGACACCCTCGTCACCCTGTGCTGAATGGTTCATTTTATGCTAATCGACCAAAAACTTCTGAAATAGATTAGAAAACCTATAAAACCTCATTAATAAACTGTTAAAAACACTGATTACAAAACTTATAATAGGCATGTAAAAATGGCCTTGTACCTAACTTGGTTTGTGCTCAACCAAGTAAATGTAAACAAACAGATATATACAAATATTACAACAGTCAGTAATGGAGGGAAGGAAAAGAGAATCTGTAAAAACTTTTAAAGAAAAGATCACCAAGGAACATCTAAGAAAAATTTAGCTGCACTGGCAAATGCCGTAGCAACCATCATAATAAATTCTCACTAATTGCAGGCATATACGGTCAAGTGGCGTTGGAGACACCAGTTCCCACTAGATCACTGAAGTTAAGAAACGTAGACCCTGTTCAATATTAAGATGGGTGACCACTTAGGAATATCAGGTGCTGTACTGGTCCTACGGGTTGGAAGTTAGAATAGGGCTAACAACCCAATTCTGTAAAAAGGAAAAAGGAACAGAAACTGCGATGATGGCAGATGTTGTCGTTGCGGCCCTATGTTCCTAGTTGAATCAAAAAAGCTTAAAGAATTGCTTCCTAATTTTTTTTCATTCCACAGGGTAGCGAGTGTGAAGCTTTGGTAAAAGCTTGGACTCTGGAATAGTATTGGATGACTTCAAATCCCTGTTAAAAACCATTGCATATTACTTTGCATGCCTAGGGCAGATGTGGGCTTGTTAACTCAAGAGAGTAATTCATCCAGGTGAAGGGTAACATTGATTACGAAAGACTAGAAATATGATGAACTCTTAAAAATAGCCTTGTGTCTAATTTAAGTGTTAGATGCTCAACCTAATAAATATATACTATATTTTATCCCGTCCAAATAGATAAGAGGGGATTGCAAAATGCATTACTATGATAACTGAACTTATGCATTTATGGTCTGAAAGTTTCATCTCTCTGTTGCAGATATTGATGGTGTGAAACTTTAAGAAAGTGACCCCAGTCATGGACTTGCATCAGAAGCAGAGATGTATCATTGAATTCCTTCACGAAGAAAAACTGAACTGATCAACATTCACCAGCACCTGCTGAGCGTTTATGAAGCCAATGCAATTGATGTCAGGAACAGATATGAGATGGGGTCCTTAATATCACAGTGGTGGCAGATGCTCCACTTCTATAAATGGACTACCTCGTTTATTGCTGGCAAAATTGCATTGAGAATGGTGGTGACTATATAGAATAAAATAATATCTGGACTACAAACTTTTGTTTGCTGTAATGATACCACCCCAGCCTTCACAGTTCTTTAACTCTTAAAAAATAACTTTAAGAAATAGGAGACATTACTTTTGGAATGATCTTTGTACATAAATTTAAGTCCCAGTAATACAGTTGCATTTACTTTTTGAATTTATACTCTTAACAAGAGCATGAATCCCCTTATTCTTTCCATTTATAGTTTTGAAATGGGTAACCATTTTTCTACTCACAACATGTAGACAAAGAAAGAAATATAATAAAAAAGATCAATCGTCAATTTGGTGGTTATTGTGCTGCCTAACCCAATATGTAGGCCATGTTCTTTTTTTAGTGCAAATGTTAAAATTAATAAGAACTCAAAAGCTGAACGTTTTATTAACTTTGTTATCACATGTGTAGTGATGCATAGAAGCCTTTCTTTTAGGTCAAAAATTTAAAATTTCTTAAGAATAGTTGTAAATAAAAAAAAAATGGTGGTGACAGTAAGGTCAAAATAAATGAATACTTGATACTAGATATTTGCTAAACTGATTCAAACAAACTTAAGACAAAAAATTATAAGAATAATTTGTAAAGAATGTATGGCATGACTCAATTAGAGGTTAAGAATGTAATTAATACAAAATATATTAATAAATATGAAATAATTTTTTACATGATATATATAGAAAATTATTTAAGGTAAATTGAAATTATTTTGCTAATATCACTAATAACCATTTTGTGGTTTTGCATTAACAAATTAAAATCAAGTGAAAATCTATATAAAATTTAGCATATGTCTGTTTGAATGTTTATGTGTCTGACTGTCCTATATATATAGAAAATGTTTTTTATTTGAAAAATATTCCTTGAAGGACAATTAAAATAGTGGTGTAGAAAGGCAGTAGCCATTAAATAATATAACTCCAATTTAAATACTTGTTTGAAGCCCTGTTTTAATGCAAGAACCGTCAAACAGCTGAGATGAAATAAGACTAATGACAGTAATACAGAAATGAATAGCTAAGCCACAAATATTAGATTCAAATGCACAACACAATTAAACTGTTAATGGAATGACTGTAAAACTGTTGTAATTTCTCAGAAAATGTTTTCTTTTTTTTTTTTTAAAGAAATCAATTTTTTCCTAATTCTATTTCCTCGTTTTATTGTTTGATTTCTAGGTCAAATACTATTAATGTTTTTAGATTATTAAAACCGGAAAGGTTTAGATCAAGATTAGTTATTATGGAGGAGATGGAAAAAGGAAAGCTTATCCAGGTCAGAATCAAGAATAATCTCCAATTTTCATGGAAGCAATTATCATGTTTTGTTCTACTTCACCTACTCATAAATTTTGGAGATAATGAGTTGCTATTATATTCACTTAAATACATTTTTAGGCTCTCATTATTTTTGTTACATTTTTTAAAATGGATTCATGTTCCTTTAAATGAAACATTGTCAATTAGTTGTTTCATATTGTTTCATATTGCCTGTAATGTTTCATGGAGGAGGGCTTCAACACTTGTTTGATATTAATTATTACCTCAGTAGACTAATAGGTTGGTTGACAATTAGAGAGAAGCGGCTGAAAATGCTTGCCTGTTCCCCTGGCGGCAATTTTTCCAATTAAACCTGATCCCGAACATCCTGAAGTCATAATCCTTGTGTTGCCAGAGGTAGCCTTCCTTTTATTGTTACACTGCCTAGAAGACTAATCTTATCATGTCATATGTGACTGAAAAAGCAGTACAGCTGTCCCCACTAGTCACTAGGTGCTGTAATATTTGTATATTAGTTGGTATAATTGACAAAGAAGTAGATACAAATATTTGAGAGGAATCTTTTGTTTTCTTATTTTTATATACTTTTTGTATTGAGTGCCTGCTAGCAGCAGAACACACACACATGCTGCCAGCTTAAAGCCAGGAGAGGGACTGACCAATCCTTTAGGTCAAGTATGGGTCAGAGAGAGAGAGAGAGAGTTGGGGAGAGAGATAGTAGAAGAGAGAAGGGGATAGATTTTTAGGTATCTTAGTTTTGGAAGTTATTTTTAGAGACAGAGAGAATAAAAGAAACAATGTCTTTTCTGCAGGTAGTAGTATGACCTGAGGTCATTTAGGTTCATTCCTACAGTGCCATCAATAGTCTTTTATTGTAGGTATTGAATCCTGGAGGTTCAAGTCATTAAGAAACTAGCAGGTTAGATAAAAACAATGGGTTCAAATCAAGTTTTAATCAATCAGGGTACCCCTTTTTGGGTCCTAAACTGATTTGTAGAGAGAACATTCTTTCATTCTCTTATAACACAAAGAAAACATTCTCATAACAACAAGGTGGAGAAACCGACCCTTTAGTTCCCTCTTTTCTCCCTCTATTGGGTTATATTTGGGGAGCAGTGGGATCCCTGCCCCCCATCATTTGTGTTATACTATGACCCCTTAAGAACGAAGCCCTTCAAATAGGAAAAGCAATATGGTTATATTTAAGATTGATAAAACTATTTCTAGTAAAAAATATAGCACATCTTGCAAAATACAATAACATACAAATTTGATTTGTTCCGGAAGCTATGTTGTACTTTAACTTGTCTGTGTTTCGGATCAATTATTCAATCATAGGAACACATGTAAAACCATTTAATTCATTCCACAGCCCAAAAGCCAACCATCATTCACTAATAAATAGATAATTACATCTAGAAAACCTACAGAAATGAATTGTAAAATATTTGACATGTAAAAATAAATAAATCATGAAATAATAAACAATAAAAAAAAAAGAAATAAAAAAAAAGGTTTTTATTGTCACAGAGGTAATTACTGTACGGTAAATGATGGTGAAGGCTTGGCAGTGCAGGAGAAGGAAGAAGAGAGAATGGAAGGAGGTGGTAATTAAGATTGTTACATAATAGTTGCTCCCTGTCTCATTGAATGTGATGAGATCGAGTAAAAAAAGAGAAAGGAGAGAAGAAATCCAGCTCTTGGACAACCTAATTGGCTTCATAGAGCATTAGCAGAGTTTAAAAATGTAGTTAAGATTAGATTGGAGCAATTCACTCATAATAGCTTATGAGTGATTAAAGTCCATCTTAGTGTGTTAGGGTTAGAAGTAGTTTTACCTAATAAAGTAATTTAGTAAAGAAAAGGAGCATTCTGTTGTCTTCGTGTATATGATAAAAGCTCTCTGGAGGAATTAGATGAAATAAGATTTATTTGCTTTGTCTTTAATGGCATATCAACCTTTTTAGGTCATTTTTATGCCAAGAACAATTACTTATGATAAATGTTATTTTTATAGTTTTTTAAAACGCAAGTTGCACTATTTAACCCATAACTGGAGGGAAGATGGGAATTCATACCTTTCCCAAGGGTATTAGTCAATATGTCAACATAGACGGAACAACTTAGATTCAAACCTGCATACTACGATTCCAAAGTTCGATTGCCAATCCACTGGGCCATGTCGACCGCCCTCAGATGAAATAAGATGAATGGTAGCAAAAAATATCCTACATGCACAAAAGAAGTATATGTGGATTATTACATGGCAATCACTCATTGTTGAGTATGACTGTTCTCCGTCATGGTTCTGTGGACCCTTTCGGGAGGACGCCAGTGCGTGATGTCTTTTAACGTTGGGAGACTGATGCACCTGCAGTCACCACACGGACCCTTGGCAGAGGAGGACCTGTTTCCAATGGCATGGAGAGAATCATGACGACTAGAGGCCATCCTCTGTTGCAGCCTTCTACCGGCTTCAGTGCCGTTGTGTCATTGTGGACATCATCCACCACATCTGCCGCTGAGGTCTTGCACTATTTAACCCATAGCTGGAGGGAAGAGAGAGCTTCATATCTTTCCTAAGAGTATTAGCCAATATGTTAACGTAGATGGAACAACTTGGATTCGAACCCGCATAGTACGGTTCCAAAGTCCAATTGTCTATCCACTGGGCCACATCAACTGCCTAGTGTGGATCATTAACATTATGAGAGACATACATTGTTTTTTGGTTAATTTAAGTTTGTGAGCCTTTTATAAATTTTGAAACCTTAAATTTTTAATACTTAGGTTCAGGGCCCTCATACCTCTTTTAGATTATGTAATCAGATTTTTTTTAGTTAATAATTGTTTTAATATATTTTTTTAAAATGTATATTGATCTGAATTATAGATGAAGAAGAAAATCTTTTCAATGCCTAATTTAATTTGATAAAATTAACCGCTTTACTGCTGAAATTCTGAAATCATTTCAATGGAACAAATTCTCAAATAAAAGAAGAAAATAGATTCAAAACATTCAGCTGTTTAAAGTTTTGTGGCTCCTTTATTGAATTTTCCTGCATTTATTTGAAAAAGAAATTAAATAACTTGCTGTGATGGTTTTATCAGTGGTAATATGCGTACTGACATAGGCATCATTATTATTGAACAAATATCTCAAATAAATCAAATATGCATAGAAAAATAAATATAGACAAGAATAACACACTGACTCTACATAAAATAAAAAAATTGCAATTAAAGTCTTACAATAGCTTGTTACTTAGCTTGTTTATAGTTTTTTTTTTATGTTTAACTCCAATCTTCTCATTATAGATAAATGAAATTTTGCACACAGCTATTTTTATAGAAAAAAATAAGAGTATCATAGAAGTTTCCTAAGTCAGAGGTTGTTGAATTATTCAGTCTCAGTTTTTTTTAAATATTAAATGACATAACTTAATTTGCATATCTGATGTATCAGATGATATATATACATGGTCCACCACCAAAGTGAGGCACAAGGCCAGTTTTACGTGCTCATGATATCCCCTTGACATTTTGTAATCAGTGTTGTCCTCCACCTAGATAAGTTACTCTCTTGGAGTTGATGTTCTCATCTACTCAGGTTTTTTAAATCAATTGATGAGTTACTCTACTAAGTTAACAGGCTTCATCTGCTGCAGGCAGCTGAAATGTAATGGTTTTGACTGAGACTTGAACTTGTATAATAAGATTTCAGAATCCAAAATTTTAACACTGCTCCACCTTTGCTGCTAATTAATCAGAGGAATTTGTTGATCATTTAACAAAATTTACCAAAAAACTTGCCAAAATTTTTTCCAGGAATTTGATAAAAATGGGTTAATATGAAAACTATTTCCTAATGATGAAGTAGTCTGCAGACATAAAACAAATGCTTGAACTTTCTTTTGACAGTTTATGATCTGGATAAAAATGTGTGATTCCATTAAGTTTAGACTGGCTGGTTTGTCATCATCCAGTGGTTGTTCATCCTATAAGTTGGCTGACAGACACAAACAAGCATAGAGAAGTAGGAACAAACTTGAAATTTTTTTGAATATTTAATTCATCTGAAGCCCGCTTTGGCTTTCTTCTTATAAAATCCATACAGTCTATGCCCGCAGATTAAATAGTGTTTTATCAGCAGTTTTATAAGCCTAGTTCAATATGACAATTTCTGGGTTCAATTATTGATATTAATAATACTTTAAGAAACTCCAAAGTCACATCAATCGAAAATGTTGTGAATATAATAATGAAGACAGGAATAAAACTTTGAATATTTTTAATAATGCTGAATTAGTTTCTTTGTATATACTTTGTCAAGCACTAAACTAAGTTAGACTAGTTTTACATGCTTATTAGATTCCCTGACTTTTTAAAAAATCAGTGTTATCATCACCTAGATGAGTTACTCTCAATGAGTTGACTAGTCTCATCTACCTGTTTTTTTTTTAATCGGTGTTAGCCTTATACCAAGATGGGTTACTCTTTTGAATTAATGAGCCTCGTCTGCCTGAAGCACCTGAAAGTGATTATAAATGGTTTTGATTTAGATTTGAACTTGTTTAATAAAATTCCACACTCCAAGCTTTTACCACTACTCTAACTTTACTGTCTTTGATTAATAACAAAATGGAATCAATTTTAGGATATTTAGTGATAAATATTTATTTTTCCAACTATTTTATCAAGATTAATTGTTTATCTATATACTATTAAAATTCTAATCGTAGTGTTTCTACAGGTTCTACATCCGGTTTCAAATTTCCGGTTTATGAGCACTGCGCGTGGCTAGATCGAGCCAAAGAAACCAAGAAAGTGAACTGTAAACATTCGTATTCTTAAATGGTCACCCATCCAAACTCGACGTTGCTTAACTTCGGTGATCTAATGGGAACCGGTGTCTCCAATGCAATTTGACTGGATAAGTCATTTTACCAACATAAGAGTGTAGATTGTTGCAGTGAAGATACGAAGATGTGTTTTTGAATTAAAAATAAATAAGTAACGGGGTAGTGTTTATGAATTTTTCGAAAAAATATGAAAAAGGGTTAGAAAGAAATATTGTATAGTATAAAATTTTGTATTAAAAAAGTCATTGAGTGTCTTTCTAGATAATAGGCTTTTCCAATTATCTTAGTGTCAAGTCCCCGGAGCTGGGCAAAGCCGGGCAATACTTCTAGTATACTTTTAAAGATTTAAACAAGATTTTAATGCATAATATAAATTGCGTGAAATTCATTGTTTCAGTCGTTTTACTTGCATGAAAGAAAGTATTATCTGATTCAATTCAATATTAAGGACTGATAGATAAACATTCACAATTTTAGGCTGTTTTGGTCTTTCCATAATTGTGATTTAACCATAAAAGAATGTTGAATACTTTCTAAATGATAAATATGTATATAATTTTTTCTTTTATCCTGGGGAAAACCAGGTAGACTCATTTGATTCACATGATATAAACAGCATTTGATTGTAAAAAGGCAATGATATTATTATAGGCATTAACATGTGTTCAATCAGTTGTATTGATTTTAACTTCACTGGCAGCTGAACTGGGTTATGTGCAAGTTGTGAGCCAGTAGCAGACTACTGGGCTGATACTATACTGCACTGTTTAAAAGTAATTGCTAGGAAAGACAGCGCAGAGATGGAGCTGCTCTCTAGGGTGAGTCAGTTTTAGAGTGCTTTCTTTTTTTTCTTTTCTTTCTTTTTAAATATTTCTTTTTTTAGCACGTTGTTTTTCAGCATTTGGCTTCTTTAGATTAAGTTTCAGTTTTTTTTTCAATGAAGAAAAATGATTTTATCCAAAATATACAATCTTTTCTAAATTATTTATATTTCTATGAGGGTTGTTCCAAAAGTAATGCCACTCAATTTTTAAAGTTTTTTTTTTAAGCCAAAGGGCTACAAAGACACAGGTGGTATTATTTAAATAAGCAACCTTTTGGGCTCCAGAATTTAGTTTTCTACATACCCAACATCATTCTCAATGAACTTTTGCCAGCGATCAACAAGGCATCCAGAGCACACTTTGTCACTTGCATCTCTGTTGCCACTTTGAAATTAATGAACTAATCTTCTGTGTTGACATTAACTGAATCAGCTTTGTAAATGTTTAACAGGCGCTAGTGGATGTTGATTGGTGGAATTCAATGATGCATGCCATGACAGGGATCACTTTCTTAGAGTCTCATTTCATGAATATCTGCAACAGAGAGATGAAACTTCCAGGTCATGAATGCTTGAGTTAAGTCATCATGACAATGCAATTTGCAATCCTCTTTAATCCATTTGGGTGGAATGAAAAAAAAAAGGGAGGCATTACTATTGTAATGATCCTCATATTTAGGATGAAATTATTCATGTAATTTGTTAATTATATTTATTGTGGATCATATCCTTCATTTAAGTTGTTGGTTTCAAAATTTCTCTTAAATTTAGCTGCAATCCTAAACGGAGCAGTTTATGTGGCCCAGTGGATAGACATTTAGACTTCAGAATTGTTGTATGTGAGTTTGAATCCAAGTTGTTCTATTTACGTTGACATTTCGACTAATACCCTTGGAAAAGGTATGAATATGTATCTTACCTCCAGTTATAGATTAAATAGTGTAACTTGTGTTATTAAAAAAAAAACGATGTTGACTATAATGACCTAAAAAGGTTTATATGTTATTAAACACAAAGAAACAAACAAGCAATCCTAAATAGTTTTTTTTTGTTGTTGTCTCCAGTGACATAGCATCTGTTTTTGCTGCCTGGGGTGGTTGTAAGACATCTTCTGGATCCTGCGATACTCATGAACGTCGGTAATTTTAACCTGAGTTGATATTGATAAAATCTCCCAAGAAGTCACATCATTTAAATTAAATTTTACGCACCCTTATAGTCCACCAAACTACTTTCCAATTTTACCAATTTTTGGTCAAGAGACTTGAAATTTGATATATGGGGTTTTTGCACCCACAGAATAAATTTGATTTGGTTTACAGTCAGAAAATTATCCGACAAGGGGTCAAAAACAGCCCTTGAGCCAGGCAAGGCAATATTGCTATGCCAGCCAAAACTATTACATTCACTTTCGGTTGCTTAGGGTAAACGAGGTTAACCAAAGGGAGTAACTCATCTAGGTAAAATACAACACTAATTCCAAAACCCAGGTATGTGAGGCCTGATAACTCAAGGGGAGTAACTCATCTAGCTGAAAGACAGCACTGATTCCAAAAAGTTTGTGAATGTAATGACCATGTAAAACTAGCTTTGTGCCAGACCAAG
>JAUZSX010151689.1:0-17089 GCA_034780655.1 Idiosepius hallami
ATCTGTCAGACTGAACGGATAATATCATGGGGTGACCATTCCTACAGATCCTCTCCTGATGTAATATTCCACGATTTGGGAGGAACTGAACTGCGGACTTTTTGTCGTGCACCTGAGACAAGAGCGACAGTGGGTTCATTCTGGGGGTGACTCACTCAAAGTTAGTGAGTGTTATGGGCGCATGCGCGGGTAAACTGACCTACCAGATTAATTCCCCTTGGCGGTGGTATTTTCTTAGAATTCCGATTACTATATAAGTGGCGGGGGTCTTCTAGAAAATATCCTATATATATATATATATATACACACATACACAAATGGATTTTGTTTAAAACTTATATGAGAATTCTCTGATTGGCATTTTTTGTGCTAGAATTCTTACAATAATTGGAGTTTGTTAAATATTCATTTGTCCGCAAAAATGTTTCAAATTTGAATTTCAGTTTCTCTCATCTAAAAACCATTATTTTTATAAATTAAAAAAAATCTACTTAAATAGAATTAATTGAATTTTAATGTCTAGCCATCACAAAGCAATGGTGCGAAAATACATTGTCATTTTCTTTTCTATTTAAGAGACTTGAAAAATGAGATGTCTTTTAGGCACACATAATTCCCATTTGGTTCTTCTTGACTTCTGGTCCAGCCAGACCCTTTCCCAGAAGCAGGGAAAATAATCAATGTGACAAAACTGGAAAAGATCAAAATTTGGTCTGGCTTTAATTTTTTTGTAATCGGTTATTCAATGTTAAAAAAATACATTTATTTATTCATCATCCATCATCGATGACACACGCGACCCAACTCATATCTCTGTGATGAGCAACAACCGACACGATTCCTAAAATACCTGTTGTTGTGGTTGGTTAATGTAGTGGGTAGTGGGTGGTCTGGTTTGATGTACCCTTGGTGGCACAAATTATTGCATTCAGGAAAAAATCTTGATTTTCTAGGTTGGGGGGTTCATTTTTATGGGTGTGGGTGGGAGTAGGATGTAAATTCACAGGGGGGGGGAAATCCTTGTGTTTGGGGTAAAAAAAATTATTTTAAAACTCTAGAATTTTAAAGTTCAAACTTTTCTTTTTTCTTCTGTAGTGTTTAGAATGTAAAAAAAAAAGCATGCTTCTAGCTCTCTACACACAGATACCTCAACTCATTTTGTCGGTGGCATTTTTTTTACATAAAGATATAAAAGTCTTAAGCACAAAAGAGCCTTTAGAAATCAATGAACGCATAAAAAATAATTCAGAAAACAAAACAAAACAAAAAAACAAGTTTTATTTTGAAGATGAAAGTTCAAGGAAAAAAAATTTTGGAGTAAAAATATTCAATTTTCTCAGATGCTTTTTAAGAAAAATGGCGACTTTAAACCAAAAATTAAAACAATTACAATTTTTTTTAGATTTAATGAAAGATAATATTAAATTAACCGCAAACTACATGACAAGGGCCGGGTGACGACGAATAGAGTCAAATAACGAGAAAATAATATTGATTTTAAATAAATAAATAAAAAATGAAAATTATTTCGTTGTCTCTCGCCTTACAATGAGTCAGAGAGCGGCAAAAAAGCACTTGCAAAAAAATCAAGGATTGAAAAATATACGAAATAAGAACGATTTCAGCAATATTTTTGCTGTCATTTGTCTTTTTAAATTTACTATTTTAAAATAGTTCTTTTGAAAATTTAACGGATCATGGAATTAAATTATTTTACTAGAGAAAATTCGTTAAAAATGTCTTCTTCGTCACCACAAGGAAGAAGGGTGTCCATTTATTTATTTTTTTAATTTAACTAATTTCAGTGGATGTTGTGTTTGTTGTGACTTCTTTAAATTGAAATTAGAATATCAGAAAGAAATTTAAATTAGAAATTTTGAATGTTGAAAAAAAGTTCTGTAAGACAAAGGAACAAACATTTTGAAAATGTCGGGGCTCAAACAAACTAGCGAAAATTAAAAATCCGAAGTAAAAATTCTAAATTATTTTAAGTTTTAAAAAAGGCAAGAACTTAAATATCACACATTAACGTTGATATTGAAATAAAATAATTTTGATGTTTGAAAAGATAATTTTTTCAAAGGAAAAATTAGGAAAAGTAAGGAAATACAATTTGAAGAAAAAAAAAGATTAAAAAAGATGTGCTGATTAATTTCACCTCAGATAATTAAACTAGTCAAAAAGGTGGTTATTAATTAAATTCTATGTTTTTTTAAACGAAAATAAATAAGCTGAACACTAAAAGAAACATTAATTTTTACTATGAAAAGAAATCGACAAAGCAATATGATTTTTTTTTCAAGAGGAGGAGGCATTTTCCTCTCTTTACGAAGCTGGTCCCCCTCTGCGAATATGACCAACAATAAACCTTCGCCTCCTTACTTAACTTTAGGAAAGAAGTAGCAGGAAGGGGAGGAGACTGTGTATGTGGTGTGCACTGTACTCACCGAAACTTCCTCGTCGCCTGTGTGAGCCGTGGCATTGTGTATACACTGAGCCTGCTGTATACAAGCCTGTGTGGATGCGTACAATGACGCCTCGACTAAGTGGGCATCTGTGTGTGTGGCTGGGTACACCAGCCTGTATGCTTGTATACTGTGTGTGGTGTATGCGCATGTGTGTACTTCTCGATGTGGATGTGGGTGTGTATATATGTGTATGTAGGTAGGATTATTCCTCCTGCTGCTGCTGATTGTTCCCCCATTTCTTTGTATATGTGTGTTAGAGATTGCACTGAATATCATATGAATGTATGTGTGTGGCTTGTATTGTATATGTAAGTGGAGTTAAGTAAAAACGCGGAATCAGATAACGGAATGATGTTTTATTTTGTCAAATGTTGAAAAAATAAAAGGAGAGAGAAAAGTTTTGATTTTTGTTTTTATCAGAGCCAATTCTTTTAAAATCTTTATTTAACTTATTTAGATATAAGAGGCGTTTAGTGTGGTGTTACTGGTGTTGACTGTTGATTAGTACAATAATAAATACAAAAACAAAAAACACTAAGTTAGTAACAGTAACAGTGAAAACAAAGCAACCGCCCTAAGAAAATAAAAACAACTTAAAAAACAAAACATGAATAAATGATTTTGGTTGGTAATTAAATGAATTACCAGCAAAAAAAAAAAAAAGAACGAAGAAATCAACAAAAATAAACTTTTAAGTGACCTTGTCCTTATCTGAACGGGCTACCAAAAAACTGCTTTGCCAATTTTTGATCCAGAGACATGAAATTTGATATAATGGGTATTTGGACCTGTGGAATAAATTTGATTTGTTTTTGAGTTAGAAGAAAATATTACTAAGGGAATCAAACATGAAATATTGGATCGTTTTTGTGGCTACGTAACTTTTTGGTTACGAGTTACAACCGAAGTTTTAATCTTTAGCTTCCAAAAAAGTGCGACAACTTTCTTAAGAAGAAAAATAATCATAGAATTAGAAAAATTCTGGATCAAAATAATCACAAAAGGAGCATAAAAATAATCAAAGCAACAACGAGATTTATTTTGAATTTTTTTGCTGGTGAGCTTGCTGAAGCAAAGAAAAAGCAAAGAAACCCTGTTTAATAGAGTGTAAATGAAAGAAAGGATTAAAATTTTAAACCACGATAACAATTTTAAAGTGTCTTTTTAGTATTTATCGTTGAGTGTCGCCTAATAATCTTGAACTATTCAATTTTTTCAATTTTCTTTTGGATAATCTGGTTGATTAATAATCTGCAGGAAAAAATATGTGTGTATAACACTAGGCGTGTGAATTAATTGTATCAATACGGCAAAAAAGATACTTAACAATAAGTAATGTTGTCTAAAATGTTTAAACAGGGAAAGTTTGACATATAAGAATTTATACCAGAGGGAAAATTTAATCTAAATTAAATAATTTCCTGTTTTTTATTGTGGAGATACGGGCTCTCAGACTGAAAATGCAATATGGGCCGACTGGTGTGAGCCACCTTTCCCAATTTTTTTACAGTTTTATGACATGTACGGCAGGCAGCATTCATTGCAGCAGCAGTAAGTGATTGATTTGTGCTGTGCATATCAACTTAAATAAGAAAAACTTCAGTTTAAATCATGTGAGCCATTGGGAAAATTTCACATTCATGAGAATCTGACTCACATGATTTTATTCGAAAACAAAATAAATAAAACAAAATAAATAGAACAAAATCATGAATGAAAAATATCGTTAAAACCCAATTTTTCCATTTTCATAAGTCTCCTTAACAACTTTATTTTCAAATTATAAACATTTCATTTTCTGATTTTTTCATTTTTAAAAATGTTGCTTTTTTCCTATTGTTAAAATAAAATAATCATCCTGTTGATAATGCCTTAATAGGAGAAATGTACATACAGGTTATTTAAAAATATTCAAATATGTCTTCTTCTTTTTAAACAATTTTCATAAAAAAGATTTATTTCTTCAAAAGTATTTATATATACTCATATATATGCAAATACAAACATATACATATATACATACATACACACACACACACACATATATATATATTGAGAGAGAGAGAGAGAGAGAGAGAGAGAGAGAGAGAGAGAGAGAGAGAGAGAGAGAGAGAGACAGACAGAGAAATAAATATTCATTTTCTTAAATAAGGTAGGTCTAAATACAAGAAACAAGGTAAGCAACTCCAATAGTTTAAACCTCAAGTTATGGTTCCTTGGTTTTTGCTTCATGACCATATCGAGAAGGTGCCAAGTAGCAGCAGCATGTAGCAATCCTTACTCAAAGCACGCCTCGCCTCTTTTATAGTGTTTTAATTCATCCTTCTTCCTTGTTGTCTAGGAAGTGCATTCTTGTTGCCAGACTACTGACTGCCTCATTCCACTTTCTTTTCTACAATCATAAATGATTGTGGAAGAGAGGACTCACACCTTACCTTATATGTTTAAGAATGAATTCCGCTTCTTAGCAGCAATCAAATATGTTTTTTGAAAAAGAAAATCTTACAGAAAACAAATAATTCGATAAATCAATTCCGATGTTGGGATCTTTCTGTAAACAAATTATTTTAGCCTAAATAAATTCATGTTTTTGTTTTTTTCAAAATGACTGGTGGAAAGTTATTTCACTATTTCTGTTTGTTAAAATATCTTATCTACCCCCCCCCCTCCAAAAAAATATTTCTAAGAAAAGGAATCTTCTTCGATAAGAAATTATTATGATAACCAACAAATCAAATTCAATTTTGTAAACAAGGATATATCGACTACTTTTTCTGATTTTTCTCTATTCATTATATTTTTTCTGGATCAATTTCAAGACCAACAATACTTAGTTTCTAAACAAAAAGTATCACCACCGTTCATTGAGTCAAATGAGATTCAGAATTGCCTCCACGTAAAACATGAACTTTAATTTGTTTTTAATTTCACATTCTTTGTTAAAATTTAACCCTTGATTAATTTGAGCTTGAATATGTGAAGTTGTTACATGTTACCACTACCATCATCATTATCACTCACTACAAGACAAGAAGCACACTTAGTATTCAAAACAAAAACACTAATTGAACCGGCCAGTCGCTCTCAGCAACCAATTGGTGAGATAATGTATGAATAATAATTGAATTTATAAACTGATATAAAATGTTAAATGAAAATTTTATAGTAAGGTCCAGCCAGCGCTATTTGAGGGCTGGCTGGGCTTTGGGCTGGCTGGACAGAGTCAACACCTTCTTGACAGAGTACCTGGCGAGGAGGCTCTACCCCACACCTCCTCATCCTACCCCCACCCCAATTCTCCTTGCAAGCTTTATGTTAAAATATCACCGCATCATCATGATCATCCTCCCAAAAAAAGTGTCATAACTGAGATTGAATGCAAGTATTTCTCAAGTTTAAATCTACAGAGAGAGCATTTTTTGGTATATTGGTTATCGAAAAGAAAGGTTTTAAGTTTCGCTTAGACCATTCCTTGATCCTTCCACCAGCAGCAATATCACCCAACAACATATCCACACCCATGGTCTTGGTTACCATAACTGGTGGGGGTGTATGCATCATGTGTGTAGTGAGTGCGGGTGCGGTGCGCGGTGCGGTGGTCACTGGTGTGCGCCGGCGCGCTGCTTGCTAGTGGTGTGTGGTGTGGGTGTGCCAGTGCCACTGCACTGCACAGTGCACAATGCCACAAACACAGACAGCAACCAACATGCCAGAGCAACCACACAAGAAGCGGTCATAGTGAGTGCTTCTTGAGTGCATGCAGCAGCAGTCAGCACTTAGCAGAGCACAGAGCGCCAGAGCGCCACTGCAGCCAACAAATTGCCCTCTTTCTGCCTAAGGAGCTTTGAATTAAAAATGATTTTGCTATTTAATATTGTCAGTTATTAAAAAAAAAATAATCGAACATGAATTTTGGCACTCTTATTTAGCTTCTTGGTTGTAAACGCAGTGAGTGGTTTAAAGAGATAGATTGATCCCGCTTTTGTAGTTGATAGTCTTGTATGATTTTTTTTACCTTTAGTGATATGGACTTTTATGGCGTGCCCGAACTCTTCAGTGGAAAAGGCGTGAGGAGGGTGAAAAAGGTGTGTGTGTGTGCTCCTCTAATAACACATGTGTTTGTAAGCTTAAAAGTAAAGTATGTTTTTGGCCCACGCCTGTCTGTTTACTTACTCTCTTTCTATCATTTCATTTACCGAAGAAAGCCAACGATAAAAACTAAAAAAGGAAATCCAAGGTAAGAAGGCACACACAACAAAAAAAGTGTAAGTTGGCTACTAAAATTCTTTTTTTTTAATTAATTTTTTTAAAAATAAATAAGTCTGTGTAAATATCTAGTTAAAGTCTAGGATTACTGGTGAGAACGCAAAAATTGTTCATATCAAAAATTAAACGTGTGTGAGGTGTTGGTGTTTGTTTGTGATCTCTCGAAAATGACACCGGTAAAATGTTATTGTTAACCAACAACACTAAATATAAATTCAAACTCAGATTTTTTTGGTCTGTTTCCTAACCCCGGATGAGGTTATTTTGGGAAACAAATAATAAGAAATGGGGTTCGGAAACCACAACAATCTGAATTTAAATTTATACTCAGAAAGCACTTTTTTTTTGTAATAGAGCAAGAACAACACCCAAAACAACACACAATACGAAACAAATATAGTTTCTTTCCAATTCAATTTCTTCGTTCGTTCGTTTGTTTGTTTTACATTTAAGATTTAGGGAGGCGTTATCGCCGTCCGTGGGCTTTAATTTTCTTTTATTTAATACGTTTGTTTTATGAACAAATTTTTAGTTTTCGTCACTTTAGTCGAAATCCAGCCTGTGCATGGAGCAATTTTTCGTTTTGTCACCGGTGAGAGCGTGACAACAAACTTTAAGCAAATCTTAACAACGTTGAAGATTATTCACACTAATTGAAAGTTCACAAGAAAAAATATTTTTGAAAAAGAAAAGAAAAATATAGAAGGAAAACAAAAATTCGATCAGCATGTATAAATGATTTCAATTTTAGGCTCCTCCTCGCTGAGTGAGCGACGAATTGCCTTGCGGTTTGTGTTGTTTTCTGTCTGTGCTCGCTGGGTGGTGGGGTGGGTGCTCTGTGCTCTCTGTGGGGGTGTCGCCTGTCGCCGTCCGTCGTCCACGCAAAAACTTTTTGAAAGTTTTGTACCTAGTAGATTATTAGTAGATTATTATTTTTAGCGGTCCTCTTATTTTTTCTAGTTTTTTTTCACTATTTAAAGCACCCCTTTCCTTACCCTCCTCACCCATTTTTAAAATTAAATTAGTGGAAAAAAAAATAATGTAAACATCTTTCTTTTTAAAAATGAATTACAATTAATTCTTTGAAAAAAACTGTAAATCGATTTCCCATATTGGAAATAAACAGTAAAACATTATAAAATTTAATTTAATCAAATACTATTAAAAAATGGAATTCTTCAAAATTTTTCGAAACAAGAAATAAACTACATTTAACTGAAATTTATTGTAATTTTACCAGTAATTGATTGGGTTGCCCGGCTGCACACTAATGAAAGGGGTTTAAAACTAATACATTTTTTCTTAACAGATTTTATTGAAGCTTTACTACTGCAATGTAAAATAGATTCTCTATCATACAAAACTCAAGGAGATTCAACTCAGCTTATTTATGTCCTTTAATTTGAGCCCATACAGGATGGCACCATGGCACACCTAATAATCAAATTTAAAACTATATTTTCTTTCTTCTTAACAGATTTTATCCAAATTCTACCATAACTGGAGAATTTTATCATCCAAAATTTCAGGGGAGATTTTTTTAGCTCTTCTTCACTTTGATGGGTTGCCCTAGTTATAATCAGCCTTTAAATGTGCTCTTAGGATGCTAGAGAGTAGCTTTCTGACTGAACTTAAAATTAACCACATTGTTTTCTTTTAAAGACAAAAATATGTTTTCTATATTTTCACTAAACCAGATTTTTAGTAAATTATTTCATTATGATAAAAGTTAATAATAAGCTTTTGAATAAACTATTCCTTTTTTTTGAATAAGCTATTCCTTTTTTTTTTAATAAACTATTCCTTTGCTTTTAAACCTAGGATATAAAAACAATTGATTTCATGTCTTGAATTTAATTTAGTGTCATTCACAGGATTAAGAGAATGATCCAGAGAATTGTTTGCAAATATTTTTTTTCTGTTTCTTATTGCAGATTTAATATTGTATTGTGCAACTTTGTGAAAAACTGATTAAAAAGAAACTGAAATAGTTGAAAAGAAAATGAGTGTGAACATTCTTGAAAAATCTGTGACTCTTTTTAAATCTCCAAGTGAAGGAGAATCAGATTTATTTGTCACTGTAAGTTTTGATTGATTTATTTGTGTCAATATATTTATATATTATTAACTCGGAACTACCAATCTTTGGTGACTTTTAGTTTCATGCCATAGCAATCTTCTGACTAATAATGATTATTTTCTGCATTTATCATGTTTATTTGAAATTTAAAATTTTTGTAGATTTTTTGAAAAAATTAATCATTTGTATCATTAATAATATATATATTACATTTATGTTGGATAGGATTGTTGTTGGCCTTGTGGTTGAGGCCAGCATGCCAAATAAGTCTTGTCATGACTGACAATTTGACATTTGACTCTTATCTTGGTGCTCAGGTTAACAAATGATTCTTGTTATACACATGATGTGCAAAGTTGCAAGTGTATAGAATTGGAGTTGCTGACTGCAACAGCAGGTGCATAAAGAGGAAATCTTTTTTTTATTTAAAAGTGAGGGATTCCTAACATTGCCAAAATAAGTGGTTGGTTTTTTCACTATGCATAGCATTTTAGGAAAAAAATTCAAAAACACATTTGTATATAATTTTTTATTTTCAAATATTTTTAATAATACAATATTTTTGAATAGATGTAATTTTTTTTCTTAATTAATAGAAAACACAAAATGAAAATAAACAAAAAGATAAAAAAAACATCAATGAATGCAATTCTATTTCAAAATACTTTTAATTAATTATAAAAAAGCAAAAAAACAAAAAACAGGCCAGCCCAGTCACAGATAAAGCTGCCAAGCTCTGGTGTCACAGCATTGTCACCAGAGAGAAACCATCTTTGATCCATCACTTGAGTGCAGTCACTGTCTGCGGCTCTTTCACCATAGAATCGGACTGTACAGCCATGTATCACATAGGCACCCACTCCACTGACAACAGGACCCAATACTTGGCTGATAAATGTTATTCACTTATGAACCATAGACAATAAAAAATTACAATAAAATGTGTCTTCTTTAATCTAGAAAATCTATTCTCTTTCCAACCTGATAATTTGGAAGACTCACTTTCATCTTCAGTGCTACTTATTATTCTTGAATCTGAAAAAAAAGCAACAATATTTTTCTCATATTTTTTATTATTTATAACAAAAGTACAAAAATGTATTTGTGTTTTAGTTTTATAATGTTTTTCTTTTTCTTAAATTATTACAGGCTTGAACAGCTTTAAAAGTACTTCTACTTAAAAGAAAATCATAAAAAATGGAATTTGCAGACGATTATCTCTTCTTATTAATCAAATGTGTCTAAATCAAAAATGCTGCCTAAATATGAATAGAAATGAGAGAAAGTTTTGAATTAAATATTAATAATAAAATTCTTTGGTCTTTGGTTATTGCCTGTTTCTTTGAATCAAAAAATTTTCTGATGAATGTTTTTAATTTAAGTAAATACAGGTCACACTGTGACCTTATGCAAAACCATCTAAAAACTAAATGGGATTTTCAAGTACTGATAATATAACTTGCCTAGAATGTAAAATTCTATAAATTCATAATGTCATTTTGAAATCTATTCTATATTTTTAATTTTCAACAGGAGCTTCAAGAAAAATGTCTAGATGCATTTGTGGTTCCTGTACTTTCCTTTGCATATACAAATATCAACGTCCTTTCAAATAAGTTAACAGACAATAAAATAGATGATTATGGAGGAATTGTTTTCACAAGTCCACGAACAGTAGCTGGTTTCATCATTGCCTACCAGCAAGCTGAGAAAGGTAATTCATAATATCTATATGCTGTATTAAAACTGTTGTCTTTATCTTGGCTTATATCAGGTCAAACACCCTGAAGCCTTGTATCGAGAAAACCAATATCTTTTTTTTTCCATCACTTTTATCTACGGTTTTTACAAATAGTAACAATTTCCATAGTCATTACAGATAGACCAATTGTTATCTATTAGGGATGTTATCACATTGTAACTGTAAAATAATGAAGGAGAGGTAACAGTCTTCATCATCAAATGGCCACTTTCTTTGTCTTAAGAATATTCTAGATTCAGCTATCAGTCTTTTTAAGAAAGAGGGTGTGAAAGAACTATGGCACATTAGAAGAGTCAGTTCAGAAATTGTCTTGTTATCGTACATAAAATTTTGTTTATTAGTTATTTGCATTTTTCAAAATATTTTATCAAATATATTAAGTGACTTTTTTTTTTAGTTTACACGTTTTTTGAAATCAGTATTTTGAATACCTTTTTTGAGTTCATAGCAAATTGAATTATCATCCACAAAAAATATATTTTGAATGACTTGTTATGTCATTTACTTATTTCAAATGAATAATTTTTATGATTATCAAAATATTCAGCTTTTTATTTTCATCTTTATTGTTTATTGTATAATTCACTTAAGTTTAATCTTTTTCTGCAGGACCCAAAAAATCTTCCCTTGGTGATTGGAAGAAATTGAAGTGTTTTGTTGTTGGAAAAAGCACTGCATCTGCAGGTACAACCATTGATTTATACTGATTTCATGTTTTAAATGATAGAATTAGTTTAAAGAAATCACATATTAATCAAATATTTAAATTATCTATGGTTTGATGAAGAAAAATTTTTTTTTAAAGCAGCAGTCTGGTGACTTATTTTAATATAAAGCTACTCTTGCCTCAAATGTCACACCATTCTGTTTTGTTATAATTCTTATTGCCCTCCATAGATATATTATGTTTAAAAAGAGAGATAACTCTTAACTTTTAACGGGAAAAATGTGACTCGAGAGGAAAACATTTGATTTTAGAAATTATTAAAAATTCAAGTACTTAAAAAATATTTTTTCATATTTTTTTAGCAAATGTTCCTTCATTTTTATTTAGAAAAAAAAAATTTAATCGATTCAAAAACATTAAAAAGATATCTTAAATGAGTTGCAAATGTGTTGAAAAAAACAGTTAAGCCATTTAAAAAACCATTTAAAACTTAGATATTTTTTTAAAATATGCAATGTTGCCTTTGAATTTGAATTATAAGGATCATTCCAAAAGTAATGCCTTTTATTTTGTTATATTGCCTGAATAGATTAGAGGGGATTGCAAAATACAATAAATTCATGAATATATGACCTCAAAGTTTCATCTTTCTGTTAGGAAATTGATGATGTAAAGACTCTAAGAAAACAAATCCTATCATGGATGTGCATTAGAAACAGAGATGCTGCATTAAATTTCTCCATGCAGAAGAAATTGAACCAATCAATATTCAGAACTGCCTATTGAACGTTTACAAAGCAAATACATTTGATATTAGCACTATTAAGAGATGAGTTCATCCATTTTAGAACTTTAAAATGACAAAGCATATTCTGGATGCAAAAATGGACTGGTTTGTTCATTGCTGGCTAAATTGCACCGAGAAAAGTGATAACTATATACAGGGTGTCCAAAAAAGTTACTGTGCACTATAGCACTCAGACATTATTTTCTATGGTACAGCATCTTTTTGAACACCCTATAGAAAAATAAATCCTGGAGCACAAAATCTCAATTGTTTTAGTAGTACTACAGTCTTTTTGAATTTTAAATGTTTAGAAAATAGGTTAAAAAATGTGCCGTTTCTTTTAGAATGACTCTTGTATCTAAAGGATGTGTAAGGGTTTTATGAGGGTAAATCAAAAAGCTCTAAAACAAATGACATAAACTCAATCTGAGTGAAAATAGAGCAACTAAATTTCATGAAGAAGGAATTTCTCAATGGAAACATCACTTGCAGAAGTGTATTGAGTTAGGTGGATCTTATGAAGAAAAATAATTTTGCAACATCCATAATGCTTTTCTTCAATCTGTCTCAGAACTTTTTGATTTAGCTTGTTCATTTGAAATTATCTGAGTGACCTAAAATTATCTATATTATTTATTTGACATTAATGAATAAATTTGTTTAATTTCTGAAAACTCCAATAAGTTTTTACTTACAGCTCTTGCTGCTGGTTTTAAAAATACAATGGGTCAAGAAAGTGGTAATGCTGACAAACTTGCAGAATTTATTATAACAGGTAAGTAAAAATAAATGAAATTGGTTATATTTTTATGTGCATTTATATATTAGACAGACTTTATATATTTTTGTACAACTTTAGAACTTGTTTCTAGGATTCAATTTTAAGACAATTATCCTCAACTTAATTATTGTTAGTTTTACAAAATTTTGGTGAACGACAATTCTAGGAGTATTATTCAGACAATTGTCCTCATCTTTATTTTCATATTTATTTTTTTCTTCATGACGTTTCGATTGGGCGAACCTTCAGTCTTCATTGGGTGTAATTAAATATTAGAAAAACAAAAGTTAACAAACATGAACTTGTTTACACCCAATGAAGACCAAAGGTTCACCCAATCCAAACGTCATTAAGAAAAAAATAAATATGAAAATTAAGTAGATGTGTCGCACGCCTCACGAGAGTGGCAACAATGAGAGCAGCAACAACAGGTGCGACATACCCCCAAGTCATTACGAGTGCTAAATTCACAAACTGATGATAAACTG
Source organism: Idiosepius hallami (assembly GCA_034780655.1). Taxonomy (NCBI): domain Eukaryota; kingdom Metazoa; phylum Mollusca; class Cephalopoda; family Idiosepiidae; genus Idiosepius; species Idiosepius hallami. Next base: position 13,300 of record JAUZSX010151689.1, read on the forward strand.
TTTGAACATATCAGGCAGTACTTAGAGCAAAACACCTGCAACTCTCACATCAAAACACAAACTGGCATTGAATTCAGGGGAAATTAGCTTAAAGGTTAAATCCAGAAAAATCTGTGCCAGGAAGTGCTCACTTACCTAGCCTTGGCCACATTGGAGAGGTTGGTAAGGTTGGCAGACCTTGTCATATGCTTGTTCATGTCGAATATTCCCTACTTGCCCAATTTGGGGTCTAAATGTCATCCCAAAGGCTTAGATGAGGCACCTGTGGTCCACCAACCTGACCCCGGTGTATGTTGACGAATTGAAAAAGTTCCTTCGCGGTGACATTCTCTCCCATGCCCTCTATCAGCACACCAAGTTTGAGCCTGCTAGGCCAAGCCATCACAGAGTCTATAAGGAACATACGTCCCCAAAAGTCCTCACTACCAAAAGGATCGCTTCGTTTGCCTTGGGATAAGTTATTCTTTTCATGTTTTCATTCTCTCACATGGCCTCTATCAGCACACCAAGTTTGAGCCTGCTAGGCCCAGCCATCTCCGAGTCCATAAGGAACATACGTAACCAAAAGTCCTCACTACCAAAAGGATGTTCTCTCCCATGCCCTCAATCAGCACACTAAGTATGAGCCTGCTAGGCCCAGCCATCTCTGAGTCCATAAGGAACATACATAACCAAAAGTCCTCACTACCAAAATGCTCGCTTCGCTCGCCTTGGGATAATAAAAACCAAGAAAAATGGAAAACAACTACTTGAAACTTGGAAATGGTTTCTTTATTCCCAGGGTGAAAATTTATTTTTAAACCTTTCGACCCTAAAGGGCCGATATATTGGCCTTAGTAACCAAAGGAAAAAATAGACACACTGACATTTTGACCCTAATGTTTTTTTAATCATACGACTCTGAGTGACTACTTGTTATTATTACTAAGTCAGGATCCAAAGGTAAAGGTTGAAATATCGTTGTGTGTGTGTCTTCTTTTGCCGATATATCGGATCTTTAGGGTTTAAAGGGCTTTGAGTGACTACTTGGTAATATTGCTAAATTGGGGTCTAAAGTTGGAGGTTGAAATATCGTTGTGTGCATGTCTTCTTTTGCCTGAAGTTGCAAGGGCCGATATATCGGTTCCTAAGGGTTTAAAGTGTTAAGTGACTACTTGGTAATATTGCAAAATCAGGTTCCAAAGGTGGAGGTTGAAATATCATTGTGTGTGTGTGTTTTCTTTTGACTTAAGTTGCCAGGGCCGATATATCGGTTCTGTAGGGCTTTGAGGGACTACTTGGTAATATTGGTAAGTCAGGGTCCAAAGATAGGGGTTGAAATATCGTTGTGTTTATGTCGTCGTATGCCATAAGTCGCCAGGGCCGATATATTGGTTCTTTAGGATCAAAAGGGTTAACGAATTTCAAAATCGACCATGACTGATAAATTCAAAGAATAATTTAAAAAAAAAAAATAGAGTTTTAAAATTATTTTGTAGTTGAAACTTTGTCTTCTAATTGTGCTGGTTTTTCTTAATGAGTTAAAAATCAAGGTAAATAAAAAAATAAAAAAAACTTACTTTGCACATGCCATAATCAGTAAGTTTGATATGTCCTTCAGCATCCAAGAGAACATTGTCTAATTTAAGATCACGATACACAATACCTGGGGAAAAAAAAGATAAAAATACAAAAATAGACTGAAATGTCTTGTAGAGAGGAGTAAAACGATGAGAGAGAGAGAGAGAGTAGCCTTTGATTAAGGTTTTATCTACTTAAAAAATATTATATTTCCTTGGTGAGCAGCACTAACCAAGTTTGGCACAAGGACGTTTTTTTAAAGTGATTGCAATGGTTTTGACTGGGATTTGAACTTGCGTACTACGATTCCAGAGCCCGAGCTTTTAACTTGATGAGCAGCACCAACCAAGTTTGGCACAAGGCTATTTTTAAAGGGAATACAATACTTTTGACTGGGATTTGAACTTGCGTACTACGATTCCAGAGCCCGAGCTTTTACCAATGCTCCACCTTCGCTGATATGTAAAATTATATTTACTTGGTGAGCGGCACCAACCAAGTTTGGCACAAGGCCATTTTAAGGTGAATGCAAAGGTTTTGACTGAAATAAACAATAATATATATACTTATTGAGCAGCACCATCCAAGTTTGGCACAAGGCCATTTTTAAGGTCAATGCAAAGGTTTTGACTTAAATAAACAATAATATATATACCTGGTGAGCAGCACCAACCAAGTTTGGCACAAAGCTATTTTTTTTAAAGTAAATGCAATGGTTTTGACTGGGATTGAACTCTCGCATTACAATTCCAGAGCTTGACTTTTACCAATGCTCCAACTTCGCAGCCCATCCACTTAAAATATACTTTATCTACTTAAAAAAATATACATACTTCTTCATACATTGTGTCAAAGAATGAATAGCAGAACGCTTACTTAGGTCCAAGGGAGATAACTCATACAAACAGTTTAAATCATAACAAATATTGATAATATATTTACTTGGTGAGTAGCACCGACCAAGTTTAACACAAGGCCATTTTTAAGGTGAATGCAATGGTTTTGACTGGGATTTGAACTCGTGTACTACGATTCCAGAGCCCAAGCTTTTACCAATGCACCAACTTTGCTGCCCTAATATTATATTTACTTGGTGAGTAACACCAACCATGTTTGACACAAGGCCATTTTTAAGGTGAATGCAATGGTTTTGACTGGGATTCGAACTCGTGTACTACAAATCCAGAGCCCAAGCTTTTACCAATGCACCAACTTTGCTGACATGTAATATTATATTTACTTGGTGAGCAGCACCAATCAAGTTGAATACAATGGTTTTGACTGGGATTTGAACTCGTGTACTACGATTCCAGAGCCCAAGCTTTTACCAATGCTCCACCGTCGCTGGCCAAACTAAAGAGGACCAGAGCCAGAGAACAGGGTCCATTGGATCATTGTTGTTGCAGTCCTGTGTTCCCCAAGGAATCAACAGGTTCAAACAAAACATCTCTACAAGTGTAGAATTAATAATTTTATTCCGTTAACTTTGACTTGGATGGAGCAGAGCTTGCTGGAGCATCACAAGGAGACTTGTTGTCACTTTCACTCGAGCCAAAGCCACCAGTGCTAAGAGTGACCCATGTCACAACCTAAATAATAATGATAATAATAACAACAACTAAACTTTTAGCCAAACAAGCGAGACCCTATCTTAAAATAAATATACTAACATTATTTTCATCCCACCAGCACCCGACAGGACAACACATATTCAAACTTCTTGTACCCTATTCGACCCACAAAACAAAAACAGTACTTGTTGTATGTCAGTTGGCACAGAGAGGCTATATTAATTGTTCTAGTTCACCGTTTCACAGCTATTTAATGCTTTGTGTGGCTGTGTTGCCTGGTTGCCCACCTTTACCCTCAAAATAGTTGAAATGTTTCATTGAATTCAAAATAGAAAGTAAGTATTAACTGATTTATATATATATATATTTCAACAGCACCTTAAATGTTTTGATTTCTTGTTTAAAAAAAGAAAGAAAAAAGATTTAACCTTAATTCTCAAAGTGTTACCAAATAGCCACAAAGTAGATTGATTGATTGATTTGTTTAACGGCATATCAACCATTAGACCAGGGGTGGGCCAGATTTAGGAAAATGAAGTTATTGGTGGGCCGGATTATTACATGAATAATTTTCAATATCTAAATCACATTTTATTCACTAAAAGTGTCTAATGCAAGAAATGAAGTAATAAATCGTGTTTAATGTAAAGTTGTAAACT
>JAUZSX010151798.1:0-17083 GCA_034780655.1 Idiosepius hallami
GAGAGAGAGAGAGAGAGAGAGAGAGAGAGAGAGAGAGAGTGAGAGAGAGAGAGACAGAATGAGAAAGAGAGAGAGACAGGTTGATATATATATTAGATACATATTTCAACATACCAGTATGATAATAATTTTCAAGGTAATCCTAATAATTATTTTGTTGATTACAATAGATTACCATAGGTCTACGATGCCAAGGAACCTTGCAGCCCCTAGGAAACTTGTGCCACCCCACACAATTATGGGGTTTGTTGGGGGTCTAAACACAGCTCTCTCTAACCAGAGATAAAAAATTCAAATGTGGTTTAGACGGATCAAAATAAGAAATTCAGACTATATTAAGTAGGTTCATCTGCTGGTTATCACTTTTCAAAGGAAACCATAATACTATGTGTACTTGAAGAGTTTAAATGATTAAAATAAGGAATGAAATAATTAAAAACAAATGAATAGTATAAATCCATGATGGTTACATACTAATTGTTTGGTTAAACCATTATTCATTATAAATCCATGATGGTTACATACTAATTGTTTGGTTAAACCATTATTCAAAATGTTGCATTTAAGGATCTTTAATTCAAAATTATTTTCTACATTGTATATTTTGTCTTCATGGAACAGATTTTGTAAGAAAAATAAATCATTTTTCATGAAGGGTTTTTCAAATTCATTTATTTTTCTATTTAAACAAAGGATGATTTTAATAAGAATTTATTATTGGAATAAGGATTAAATATTTCATATCACCCAGCATTTAAGTTGGTGTTTTTCAAAAAAAGTTTTTGCCTGTTTATGAACCCAGGTATTTCTTTTAATCTCTTTAACTTGGCTTCACAAATGAAGATCCTATGAAGGGGTCTGTCCACGTCAAATGCAGGCATGCTTGTGGCAAGTGGACATGGACGACGTGTCCTTCAAGCTTGTGCAGTAGAGTTTTATGGTGGAGTGCAGTGTGCACTCTATTAATAATACAATTAGTTATTTTACCTTGATTAGCCTTATGTACACATTAGCAAGAGAGTAGTTATCAAAAAATAATTCAATTCAATACATAATGTATCATATGTTTAATTAAAAACCTTGGCCTAAAAAGTGTAACTCTTATATTGAGATAAAGTAATACATTGATACCTAAGTTGAACTAAATAATCAAGTGAAACTATATTTTGCTTTTGTTCTACAGAAAAAATCCAAGAAACTTTTCAGTGCAAGTGAATAAATTCAATATTTGTCTAAACTAACATTAAATAACAATACTTACAAAAATATACAAATATGTCTACATTATTCTAAGTATTTTGTTTCATCTGCAGACCACTTATAATTCATCATAAACAGTTTTATGTCCAAGCATCACATCAAAAACTCATTCAGTAAAGTACATAATGAAAATAATGATTGTCGACTGGTTTCAAAACTAGTCTACAAATTAAATTCAAGCATCATAGGATTTCAAAAGTTGTATAATATCTATAATAAATGGAGTGGTCTTCAGATAACTAAAAAACTATTTATCTACTGATGCATGCATTAAAATAGGTTACAGGCCAAAAAAAAAATGTAAAAAGAAAAGAAAAAAAAAACATTAGAGAAACAAATATATATTTGACAAGAAAATTAAAAGACTTAAACAGAATTTGTGAAATCTGTTACACAATTTTGTAATTTGGATGAATTATTTTGAAAAAAGTGGAAGTTTATTTAAATCCTTCCAAATATAGGCAGATCAATAGAGGAGATCAATCCTCACAAAAAAGGCCTTTTATTCATATTTGGGATCAATGTATATCAAATCATTTATAGTTTTTTTATTATTATTATACTGCATCTTGCCAAGATTTTCACTTATTTCAATATCATAAATTATTATTTATAGGGATTGTCTAATTTCTATGTATATTTTATCAAATGTAATTTTAATCAACCCTAAATTTATATTGACATATATTGAAAGAGATAAGAGAAATATATACTTTGGCCAGAGTTCATACATAAAGAATGCAAAGTTGGCATACTGGGGCCAAAATATGAGTTTATATTAACTTGGTTGAACACCAACCCAAGTTGGGCACAAGGACATTTTTACATGCTCATTATGCCTGTTGGCTTTTGTTATAAGTGTTGTCCTTCACCTAGATGAGTTATTCTACTGAGTTAATAAGTCTCATCTGCCTGAGGAATATTAGAAATCAATCTTTATATTAAATCGAGAGAAATTTACAATCATTACTGTTAATAAATCAGGCTAGAAACCTGAAAGAAAAAATACTCGCACTAAAAATAGATTTTATTCAGAATTTTTGTTATAAAGTTTTGAGAATCTATTGTATCTAATCAGAGAATATTTAACAAAAAGCTAGAATTAGATTTGTTTATCTATACGGGCAGATAATCACAGCAGTGACAGATACAATAACTAATAGTATTGAAGTTTTGTCAATGTGTTTGTTTCCATATATATATATGTGCATGTGGTGTTTGCAAGTGCATACATGTAAAAAAAAACTAAAATGAAAACTAAACACAATGAATTCAACAATTATTTTTTCAACTCAAGAGAGATTCTTTACTTAAAGATATATGCATATCTATAAACATCTTATGGAAAGATGTACAAAATCCTTATTATCATTATTCTTTTAAATTTTGTAAAATTCTAAAATGCTAATGCATTAACCAAGATGAGAACCAATCATGAAATAAGACTTGCATTATTTTATTTGTATTTTCAACAATTTTTTAGTGTATTTTTCTTTAGTTGTTTCTTTATATAGAAATGCAATCGATATGATAATGAAATGAGGAATGAAAGTGATTTATGAGTTTTAGATATAGAAATGATAATTTCAATTGATTGTGAAATGAAAAAATCATTATGGATGACCTTTAAATTCTATTGGAAAAATAATTGGAAGTTTCATTAGCTTTAATGGCTTCACTATCATTTCCTTGTTTTGCTGTTTTATCTAAGAACTTCATTTAAGCAAAGAATAAGAATGAAAACGATAACAATACATAATATTAATTTTCAGAAATGTATCTAAGATACACATAAATCAACATGTTCATCATAGTAATACAAACTGTGAACCTCAAGTCAGATTTAATGTCCCAAGTAAAATGACAGTGAAGTTGTTTAAAGCAAAAGAAATATGAAAACTATTCAACTACAAAAAAGTTTTAAGCAGCAGGATAAAAGAACAAAAAAGGTAGAGGGGAAATGAGTGTCATGCACAAAAAAAACACTAACAGACAAACAAATGTGATAAGTAGTGAATAACAAAGAGTCAAACATTCCAAGGTAGGGTGAAGGAAAAAAGAAAAAAGGACTTAACACTGTGAGCTCAAATACCAACCTTTGTGGTGTCATTAACCAACCCTCCACTCTGCAAAGCATGCAGGAGAAAATAAAACATCATCATCTTTTTCCACAACAACCAATCCATGAATCTCTTTCAAATTAGATTTTTAATTCTACCATTTAAAAACCCAAAGTTTATAATGAAGAATCACAAATAGTCAAGGAAATTCTATCTTTAATTAGCTAATAATTTTGATAATTATTACATTAAAGTTTTCTTTTCTTTCCATTATATTAAAATTTCTTTATGTTTTTTGTTACATTTTTCAATATTAATTCAGTGCAAAATGTGAATAACAATTATCTAATGGTTCTTTACTTAAAGTGGGACAAGTTAGACTCCAATGGTGATATACAGTTCTCAATAGGTATTTGAGTAATAGGACATTATCTTTTTTCCAAAAGAGTAACCTATGAAATCCGTAAGACTTTTCTTATTAGATAAAAAAAGTAATGATGTTTAGTGCAATGATTACCAAATAAAAAAACAAGAGATGCAACAAGTTTCAGTTAAATATATATTTATAAAATACAAAAGGCTTAAAAGATGGAAATATACTGAAAAGTGATAATGTGCAAAATCGAACAAGTTTTAAGAAACCTTATTTTCTGCAGTCAATATTTGATATCAACCATTTAAATTTTCAAATAAATTTGCATTATTTTGAACAATTTGTAATTTTCATTATAAACTTCAAACAATTTTTTTTTCTGAAAGTACTATATAAGGGTGGATATATTCACAAATATTACAACAAAGCCCCAAAAATGGTCAAATATATGTAAAAGCAAAAAATTAGGTTTAGAAAAAAATCACATAATTTGTACAAAGCTACATATTTCAAACAAAACAGATTATCTATCAAACAACAACAAAAAAAATGAAGGTAGTATTTTCAGGGTAGATAACTAAAAAGAAAATCAGCAAAATGGCTAAATAATTTCAAAGTCTATGACAACATTAAAATTAGTATTTTTTTTTAGAGGCATATAATGAGTTTAACACAAGAATTTCATGATTAGGCCTACTCACTTTCAAAAGTATGTAATTAATTATGTAAAAAATAATAAAATTTCCGAGATGTATATTATTATAAATAAATACTAGTAACAAAAACATTGAGATAATATTGGCTTGGAATAATGTTTTAAATTTAAAGCCTTCCTGTTTTTCTTTTTAATCCATATACACAAATGTAAATAATAAATGTAAAAACAATTACTTTACTTATTTGAGTCTATATAAAAACTAAAACTCAAATTGAGAATAGCATATACTGAAAGCTGAAATAAGCAGCTTTTTTTCTTTAGTCACTATTTTGAAATTTTATATCAAAATTGTATTAAAGGAAGGTTATAAAAATTATCTTGTTGATTAATCAATAAAGCAATAAAAAGGATTCCTATATATTGATATTAAATAAACATTTGATTAAAATTAAACAAAGATAAACATATTTTTTATTGAAAGTTAAAAACTATGAGTTAATTAGTTTAAAATTAAAAGCATTTAATTTATTAAATTTTATTTTAAAAGCTGAAATCCTTTAACTATCTAGCCAAATAGCTGAAAGGAAGGAAAAGAAAATTGAAGCACACATACAATATGAGGTAATTTGTAATAGTTTTGTGTGGTAGCACAGCACAATTATTTGGGAAGATTTTATACAGTACCAGACCAAATATTCTTGAAAACAAGCAAATGATTTTGTTAGGGTTTTGAATTTGTCTGACTGTAACAAAGTTATGATTCACCAGGAAATCATTTAATTTGGTTTTCTATAATATTCACATCACACAATATCAGTCTTCATCTGTGTGCATGTGTGTGTGTGTATGTGTTTGTGTGTAACTGATGATTTTCAAATCTAAAACTTTTTCTTTTATAGTTTAGAATTAGTTAAAATTTACAAGAAATTTTTCTTTCATTCAATTTAATCCTTTGAGCTATACAGGATCGATATATCAGCCCTGGCAACCCAAGGCAAAAAAAAGACACACTAATATTTCAGTCCTAATATAATCCTTTAAATGAATGGCTATGAGTGAGGACCAAAAGTGTTAAGAATTTTAAATCTTAAAAATTGCTTATTTTTTATAATTTGATTTTCATTCACAAACACAGTAGATTTTATTAATAGATTATTATTTATAAATTACAATAAGATAAAATGGTTTTAATTATGTCAGTTAAATACAATTTCATTCTTGACTATTTACTCATTATTTCAGATATTTTAATTCTATATTTATCTATCAACAAGAAAACTAGAAATTTCAAAAATATAGCCTGAGCTTTTTCAATATTTGGTCCAGGATTGTATTACATTTTTTTTTAATTAAGGTTCATGCTGCTTCAAAATATACCTGGGGATATAGATGTAAGTATTTATTAGTAAATAAGAAAAAAAAAAGCTGAAACAGTGTTAGTATGTGACATGCCTTTACTTTTATCTATTTCAGTTGGCAGGTTGCTTTCTCTTATATGGATTTATGTATATATCTCAATTTTTGCATGTATTGATGTTTGTTGGATTATATCCATCATGTTCACACACAGACACACACATTTCTAAACATTAGTGTGTGCTTTTTTTTCTTGACATAAATTTTTGTCAAATTTATTATAGATAATCATATTTTTCAAATATAAATATTTAAACAAGAAATGTTGAATATATAAAAAATTAGATATGAATCTAATAACTAATTTGAGGATCATGGAAATATTATGGTAATGAAAATTATAAAACTTTTCTTTAAAAATATTTCTATTTTTAATTTGATTTTCTGATCTTAAAAGATTTCTCTATAAGCATAATTCAAATGGAAATAAAGTTTCCAAAGTTGATAGAAAATACCAATTGAAAGACATGAAACCAATCAATGTATGTATTAATGATAGGATTTAGAATAGAATTAAAAGGATTAAAGAGAAAACAAAGAATTTCTTGTCTATCTGACTTACCTTGGTGGTGCTGTCAGCATTGTGATCATTTTGAAGTAAGAGGTTGGCCGACCCAATATCGTCTTTTTTAGCAGCGATATGCAAAGCTGGAAGGCGAACTTTGCCTTTGGTGTCATGTTCAAGCAAAACTGCCACAACTTTGTCATGACCTTGCTGCAAAGCTACAGCAAGGGGAGTGAAACCATCCTACAAAAAGAAGACCCAGTATTAAAAAAAGTATTAAAAAAAAGTATAAAAAAAGAATAAATATATATATATATGTATATATATAGACACACGCACAGATACACACACACATATATATATATCAATGGAAGGAAAGATATGAAAAAAAAATAGTGCTTACCACAGTGGCTAGACTCTGGCTAGCCCCATTATCCAGAAGAAACTTAACCACTTCGGAATGGCCCTCTTGTGCTGCCATATATAATGGAGTAAACCCAGTCTGAAATAAAAATTGGTCATCAGAAAAACATAAATAGTACAAAATGGAAAAGAAAATTAATTTTTCCATCTTACAGTAATTCTAAGTAAAATTATTGTAAATGAATACCATTTTCAAATTTAGATCAAGTAAAATTAAGGAAAGGTACAAGGTAAAAATTATTCTTAGATTAGCCTGGATAATTTGTGCTATTCTGAGTTATGAGTGTATTATTATAATCTTGATTTCTCATATAAATATTTTGGATGTGTGTATTATAACCTTCTTCAGTTAATTTCTATTAAATTTAAGAAATAAACTTAGAGTGCATGGGTGTAAACATTATGTGTATCACAAAAATGAGGATAATAGTCTAAAGACTGAATAAGATCAGAAAATGTGTCAATCACATACTTTTTTTTATTCTTTAATAATGAATCATTACATTTCTTTCACCCAATTCTCATGCCGTAGAAATACCTGGTTTGGTGCTCAGGAGCGGATAAACCCACTCGGGTCGACCGACTCGTAAGACTTCCGGCTAAGAGAAAGAAACTCTGACATAAAACCTGCATTCCACTTAAACAATCAGCCATCTTACCTTAGCTTGTCACTGATAAATGTCTTTGTGGAATGAGAGTGAGTTGTGCCTGTCATACAAGTGCTCAACACGTAATTTTCATGTACAGAGAACTTAAGAAGGGCAGTCTTTATACACATGTGGCTCACCCATGTGTAGCCCTTTCTTTGAGTTGGCCGTCTTCTGTCAAGAAGTGGCAGTCACCATATTTATTATATATTCATTCATATGTCTAATTGGTATTAGTGTATTTTCGCACACATGGGTCTTCATATGCAGTTTAAATTAACTATCACTAAATATGGCACCCATGGGTGTTAAAATTCAGTATTACTGTCTAATCTTAGTGTTATGAATTAATTTAATTAGTCAGTCCAATTTGCTTCAACATTCTGTAAAAATAATATATATATTGACACACACTAATGGATTACTTGGAAAACTTTAATACTAGTAAAACTTTTAATGGTAAAAAAAATGATAACACAAAGAATTCTAGACATACCATGGATTGAACATTGACTTTGGCTCCATTCTGAACGAGGATTTTGACAATCTCCTCGTGTCCTGCAAGTGAGGCAATGTGAAGCGCTGTATTGCCTTTCTGAAATTAGCAAGAATACAAAAAGAGAGTAAGATAAAAATATCATTGAAATTAAAAATGATAAAATCTTTAAGAAAAAAATCTAATTTTTTCAACATATTTCATGCCATAAACGCTTTATCAAAATTTCAATAATTAGTAAGATATCTTAAAATTTTACAGAATAGATTTTAATTAAGTTGATAAAACAATTGTTGATTCTAGGATCTTTGAAAAATAGAATAAAACAATTGAAAAATAAATCAAAGAAAAAGGCATTAAATTTGCAATCACTTATAAATTAATGTTCACATAATTGAAAATAAAAAAAAACTTATAATGATTAAAAAATATATATATATTAAGTTATTTAGCTTTTTTTTCAACCAATTTTTCTACAAAATATATTGTCTCATAATTTTCAATATATGGCTTGGATATTGTAAAAAAAATATAAAATTCAATGTTTTTCTGTTGTTCAGATTTATCATTATAAATTTCGCTATTCTAATTAAAAAAATTTTTTCTAAAGTATGCTAAAATATTATATAGTATTTTTTAAGAAAGCACAATAGATCTTTAGGTAAACTGAATGGAACCACAAAACAAATACAAACTATGTTGAAGAGTCTTGTCTTTGAATTTAAAGAAAAAAAAAAATTTACCTTTGTAGCTGCTTCGACATTTGCTCCTCTTCTAAGCAGTTCTGTGACAATATTGATATGTCCTTCCTTCGAAGCGAGATGTAGAGCATTGAGGCCATTCTAAAAAAGATAAGACAATCAATTTTTAAAAGTTTGTACCTTACTAACATACATTCTGAAATTCACTGAGATACTTGATTAATTTAACATTCCTAACAGTCATTGAGAATAAGAAATTTTTTATGGCAAATTTTCACCAAAATTGGAGAGATCTTAATTTCTAAGGCCTTAAAATTTTAATGAGGAGGTAAAAAAACAAACAAAAGCTTTTGACTGGAATTGAAGAATTAAACAGAAGTCACAAAACCTCAGAGGGAGACTTGCTGCCACTATAACCCTAAAGATTGGCCCTGGTCACTGACATGTAGTTTAAAAGTTTATTTTGTCCAAAAATCTTTTTAGGAAAGAAAACATGGAATTTTATCATTCAAAAGAAGAGAAATTCTTGCAAAAGTAGGGCTGTTTTTGTTTACCTTTAACATTAAAAAAAAATATAAACTACTTGTTTTGCCAACTTTTTATGTTCTATTTTTATAGTCTTTTGTAACTGGATATTTACAAGATTAGCAGCAAACTATCAATCCATATTCTGTCATGTATAGAACACCTTCAACATTTTATTTAGTATTATTCCAGATAATTTATAGAACTTTTTTTTGGTATTTTTCTATTTAAAGCATTATTTCTTAAAACAAAAACATATTTTTCTGCAGTATTTCAAAATTTTCAAGTTAAAATTATTTGCAAAAATAACCCTAGTTTCTTGGTTTTCTTATTTGGCCTAGTGAGTAAGCAGTTGGATTTTGGAATCATTGCATGCAAGTTTAAATCCTCATCCTTCCATTTGCATTTATAATTGGATTAATACCCTTTGGAAAGGTGTGAATCCCGACATTCCCTTAAGCTATGGGATAAATAGTGCGCATTGTATCATTAAAAAACTATCTATGAATAAAAAGATGTTTATCAAAATATGATTGTTCTTGGCATTAAATGACCTAAAAAGGTTGATATGCCATAAAACAGTAATAAAGAAAAGAATACTTATATCTCATTGTCCAAATAAAACCAAATTTTATCTGAATAGTATATAACCTTTTTATCAGAACCAGAAACTGAAATAAGCAATATATTCATCATCTTGTGGCCTCAGCCAAGATAGAATTAATTACATTTTTCAAGCAAGAAAGACATTCTAACAGCTATGACCAAATTCTTATTGGTCAATAAGGATTAGGTCATAGCTGTGAGCAGGTTTTTATTAGTGATGGCAGTATCTCTGCAAATGCTGTTTAGAAAGATGAACTTTTGAGAGTGCTTGTGTGATAGTGGGTGCCTCTATATGTAAGTAATGACAACACAAGTTCATCTGAACCATGTGCACAGGGTCTAGCAAACTGGATATGTCTCCTTTTGACGAAGGTTGATAACCTATGTCACCTTCTCTTTATGAGGGTGGTTGGACGGCTCTAAACCATGGTAGGCATTCGATTTAGTAATGCTATCACAATAAAAACAATCTTGATAGCCCTGTCAAAGCATCAAGTATTCAACTACTGACAAGATTATGAATTACATTATTAACTGCAATACATTAGATAGAAAGTTTGCTGGACATGTAATAAAATAAAATGAATGATAAACTAGATAAGAATATTACATGATCTGAAGAGTACATGAGCATTAAATCTGTCAATAATTACATGATGATGATGCTGATGATATCTATTTCCATGCACTAGCTTATTATCTATATACTGATAAAAATCAGATCATAGTGTTTGTATGAGACCCTACATCCTGTAGCTTGTTAGAAAATAAAACCACAATAGTTATTTAAATTTTAAAAAAATATGAAGAAAACACCCTGTTTATACATAGAGCTCTTCAGGAAAAGAAACTACCATAGTTATTAAAAAAAAATGATTCAGACAACTAAAATTGGAATTTGTACGGTATTGCCTTTCTATATAATAGGCTACTTTAACTGCCTGAGAGAAAAGCATTAGAAATTTGTCTAGTATTAAAAAAAACATTATAAATGAATTTTGTAGTGAAAAGCAATAAAATGACTTTAGCATAAAAAACATTAGAAATGAATTTAGTACATAAAAAGTTTTAACTGCTTTCTGATATATTAGGCTTCCTTAATTACCATAGATGCAAGTCCCCAGCAAAATAACTAGGGATTACTAAATAATTTAGATAGGTAAATATGATTTTAATTTTGAATGCGATACTTAAAATTTTAGACACCATTTTTCAAAACAAAACTTTAAGGTTGTATGCTTAAGTGAAATCTCTTTAAAAACTCTATTTCTATAAATAGAAATATTTGTCTGAAATCATTGGAACTACTTATAAGATGTACATTTTGAATAGGCAGCAAAATAACTGACAGAATATCAATGATATTGATTGAAAAAGTTATAATCAATAAATGCTTTACAAGCCACTTTATCAAGTTTTATCTTAAAAGCATTGGAAATACTTTCTTTCCAACTATCTATAACATAATCGATGTTCTTAGACAAAATCTATGCTAGAGATAACAATGATTTCCAGTCACAAAAAAGATATTATTCGCATCGTAGAAGATTACTTTAAAAAAAACAGCTGTTATTTAGAAGGCAGATAAAAGTGTTTTCCAACCACAATGGACAGATGACTGAAGGGCTTAAATGAGCCCATATGTAAAAGTAACTATGTAACTAATCAAGATCTTTCAGTTAAGAGTTTACAGTCTTTGATTGAAAGTCTACAAACAAGGTAAATGCTTAATAAACAGAATTTGCTATCATAAAAAAGCATATTTAAGTTCTTTGACAAATTAGGTTTGAAGGCTAGATTCTGAGAAGATAAAAATGAAATGATAAAAGGTCATTAAGATGATATAGCAATACTTATCACCATCTCAATTATGATCCACCAATTTTAACATATGTAAGAAAAAGATGCATAAAAACATTCTTAACTATATTTTCTATGGTAATATAGCTATATATGTCCCCAAAGTGGCCTGTACTCAAATAACTGAATTAAATTCCTAGCAGTATTTGAAAGACAAATGGAATGAAATATTCCCAATCAGTTTTGAAATATCAAATAAAATTTACCAAAATTTACATTGTATATGATATTGTAAAATACCACTTTTTGGGCGCTTTTGCAGAACAAGCAAATGGAGAAATATTTTTTTTGCTCAGGGACTTTGCACTGACTGAAAGACAACAATTTGATTGGCTAGGGTTAGGTTTAAGGTTAGGATTTAGGGTAAGAGTTTAGGGTTTGGCCAAATTTCTCCATTTGCTTGTTCTGCAAAAGCACCACTGTTTGCACTTTTGGATAATATATATACTTGGTGAGCAGCACCAACACCACTTGAAACTTTTGGCATCTTATTTGGTACATTTGACAATGCACATATACATAAAAATTGGCAGCGACGGTGAAATATTGGTAAAAGTTCGGGCTCCGGAATCGTATTATGCGAGTTCAAATCCCAGTCAAAACCATTACTTTCACTTTAGCAACTTCGGGCAGATGGGGTTCGTTAACTCAAGAGAGCAGCTCATCTAAGTGAAGGGTAACACAGAATTTAAAAAGCCTGGGTAAGTGAAAATGGCCTTGTGCCAAACTTGGTTTGGTGTTCACCAAGTAAATATAATATACATAAAAAACATTATCTATAACTATTGAGACAGCTGAATAGCAAGAAAGACATAAAACAACTATCAAACTAAGAAAAAATATGTGTGGGTGTTTGTGAAAAAAAAAAAGAATGAAAAACACTCTTGACATTAGGATATAAAACTGTTGAAATTACTTCACGATGGAAAGAGAAATGAAATTAAAATCGTAGTAATGACAGATAAATAAATAATAAGATGCTTTATTAACAATCTATTTTCATCAGTTTTTTTAGAATTCTTTTTTTAAATAAAAAATATTTAACATAGAACATAATTTAAAAAAATAAAAATCCTTGTAACATATCTTTTTAAAATACATTATAATTATAGAAACAAATAGAATTTAATATAAATAAATTGTGATTTTGTAATATTCAATGTAAACTTCTTTAATCTTAAGATCAAGTGACACACGTAATGGCATCTTTTTAAGTAAACCATGCCAAATTGTAAATCTATAAGTAATTTATTTCTAAAGGTCAGTATTTTGTTCTAGTGGTTTCTATAATCTGAGCAGAATGTTTAAACATTAAGAGTTTTTTTTCTCTTTGGATTTCCTTTATATAACAAACTTTAAAGTTGACGTCATTCAAAGTAATTTGTTCATGATAAGTTTCCCAGCAAGAACTCTACATTGTGATTAAACTAAATGATGGCTTGTTTCAGAGTAACAGAAATAAATACATTCCAATTGACCTAAAATTATCAATTACTGAAATCAGGGAGAGAGAACATTAGAAGGCAAAGGCATGAAAAAGACTGGTTGGGCGGGGGGGGGGATTAAGAGTATTAGAGGATTGGATGTTATTTACTAAATAAAACCCAGACTGACCAATACTAGATAGGTTAGACAAGGTATATAAATTATAAGTTTGTTAAGAACAGATTCCTGTAATATTATATTAGAGGACTACCAACTAGTGACTAGGAGACAGATAAAGTAGTAGAAAGAGAGTAAAGTTGCTTATAGTTATGGTTAGAGTGCTCAATATCAGTGATAGAGCATGTTTATGAGTTAAGCGAAGACACGGAGTCAATGGTCTTCGGTGACTGTCAATTTCTTGCCAGCGTGGTCATCAGACCAAAATATATATATATATTTCTCTCTCTCATATATATATATATATATATATATATATATATGAGAGAGAGAAAGAGAGAGAGAGAGAGAGAAAGCTCAAGGAAAAAGAGAATGAGATAAAAAGATTAAAGTGAGCTGAGTTGAGAGAACAAAAGTGATTAGTAAAAAAAAATGAGAGATGGAAAGAGAGAAAAAAAGAATGAAAGAAAAAACTGATAAAAAAAGAGAAACAACTAGGAGAGAGGAAAGGAGAGAAACAGATAAATGAAAGAAAGACTAGCAAAGAGGGTGAGAGATTCAAGACTAGCTAAGAGGATGAGAAATTCAGTACTGGCTAAGAGGGTGAGAGATTGAACATTGGCCAAGAGAACAAGGGAAACTAAGTGGTTACATTCTGAAATGAAGAAAAACATATATATCAAGAAATCCCATAGAAAAATCTTGTGATAATTATTGATAATAATAAAATCTATATTCTTTTTTTTTTATATATATAAATAGTTGTTGTAGATATATCAAGGCAAAGATTTGCATTTCTATGGAATGATAGATAAATCTAGATATCAACTGTTGATAAAAGTTGGATTGCAGCTTAGTCTAAAGTAGCAAAATATAATTGACTTCAACTGATCATGAATTTTTGCTTCAGCATTAACTTCTCAAGAAGATTTTAATTTGTTAAGAAATAATAAGTCAAAATTATCTAAGAACTTAAGTTAATAAATATTCTAGCACCTACTACTTTGAAGGGTACTTAAATTATTAAGCATTTTGAAATGTACAGTTTCTTCTAAAAAAAATCTCAGTTGTGGTACTGAGACTAATATTTCAAAGTTGGATAGACAATAGTTCTTTGAGGTTAATTTTGTGAACAATTAAACGTTTTGATTACACAAGTACTAATTATAAATAACAAATCCTAGACCAAAACCACAGATAGGGCTTGTTAACTTAGGAGAGAAAATCATCTAGGTGAAGGGCAACACTGATTACTAAGGCCCAGGGATATAATGAGCACATAAAAATGGCCTTGTGCATAACTTGGGTTTGTGCTCGACTAAGTAAATATAAACCATCATAAATAATTTTGTCCTTTTTTTTTTAATGCCCAAATCAAAACATACCCTGCATAATTTAAATTTGTTTTGAGAAAAATATTTTTTAGAACAGAAATAAATAAATAAAAAAAGGTTATTCATTTGAAAACCAGATATAACACCTATGAAAACTACACAGATACCAAAGTAGATTGAAGAGTTAACAATGTACATAGGCCTTTAGAGGGTAAAAAAAACAACAACAATTCTTCCATTTATATTTCAGAAATAGATGTATTCAGAAATTATAGGACAATCAAAAAAAATTTTTGGCGGGCAGGTGGCGGCGGGGTTGTGAATGAACGATGCATGGAGATACTTATAAATTTATTTTTAATGCATTCTTAGAAAAAATACCAATAAAAAAGAAAATAAAACCATTTTAGTTCCTGTCACACTAGATTTTACGTTTAAATAGACATTGCAACAGGATGAGTCACCAGAAGAAGGTTTTTACTACTACAGAGAGAGATTTGTCATAATGCAAATAGCATCATTACACAGTAGCATTGAAAATAGCAGTTCTTATAAATGTGATGGAATGAAAAGTAGTACACTAAAAGACTGAATGAGAAAATACAAGGACCTAAATATAAGAGAAGTTAATATAATACCAATTTTGATTTATAATCATGTAAAAGATAGATCAAATGAGGTTGATCAATGCAATTCTAAACCTTTTTTTTTTACTTCATGTTATTAAGATTATTTTTCCCTTACAAAACCTTTTTAATGAATTTCCGTAATCATATAATAAAAAACTAATGTATAAACACATAAGATTCTGGCGAACACTTTACAATCTGCGTAGAATATTTAGAGTATATATCATGATGGAAATATGAGATTTTGAAATTGAAATCTATCCTTGGTCAAATTAGAATAAAAAGTCCTAAAATCAAATATCTGAAAAGTAGTTGTTGCCATCTTAAAACTAATTAGCTATGCATGTTAATTTTTACTGACATTAATTCACTTAAAGATAATAAGGCTAATGAAATAGAAAAGGGTTTTTACATTATGTTGATGAAAATAAAATGGAGTCAAAGAATAGAAATTTTATCTTTTATTTTGTTTGCTTATTTTTTTTCTTTTAGTATTCAATCTGTTGCAATTCAAGATGGAGTCTGCTGTTAGCTAGAAATAGAAAGAGAGTCGGTGATTGAGGCTTAACCAGCTTTGTGATAGAAGAATAAAACCCACAGCAGCGCTTTACTTCAACCTTGGATTGTAGATAGAGGGGGAAAAAAAAAAGAAAAGAAAGTAAACTGATTGAAAACTAAAATCAATACAATAGCCATCAACAGCAGCAACTAGGAAAGCAACATGGTTCACTCAGTAATAGATTCAGAAAGGCAGAGTCTTCCATGAAAGAAAGGGAAAAAAAATGAAAAAAAGACTGTTGTTTTTGTTGCTGCTGCTACCTCTAATGTTTGTAGTAGTAGGTCTTAAGAATTCAGAAATGCCAACATAAAGTAGCAATTTATAGGAGCCCTAAAACATAATTAACATTTGTAATCATCAAAAGGGGGATTTGCAAAAATTATAGAGTTAAAATGAATCATCTAAAAGTTTTTATCAATGAATACTTCTTAAAGAGGCAGCCCATGTTGATTCTCTTAAAGTAGTTTTTCTCCATTAATTTCATTTTATAAAAATCATTTAGACATTATTTATTTTATAATTGTACTAAAATCAACTAGTAAAATGAGTTGTTCAAGTAAATTATGTTAATTAAATGATAAATTTCTTTATCAAAATGAGTTCTAAAACTTAAACAAAATGAAAGAAAAATCCTTAAAATTTTTAAAACCGATCTAATTGAAATATTCCTTCATTCCTTAATTCATTCATTCTTTAATTCCTTCATTCTTTCATTTTTTTTATTCAATTATTTCTACATTTTTGTCATTCATTCATTCATTCATTCATTCATTCATATGTTCGTTTATTCTTTCATTCATTCATTCATTCTTCTTAGATTAAATTTTTTTCTTTGAAAGCAAAGAACCTCTTTGTTCCAAATGATTTTATTTATCTAAATTCTGATGTGGTAAATATATATATATATATATATATATTGTACATTTCTATTGATAATAACAGTCTTTAGCTTTATACAGCTATATTCATTTTTAGATTAGCACAAGATTTTTTTTGTATTCTGTAATTAAGGGGGTATGGAAGGGTATAGCAGAATGGGGAGGGGACAATTCAAGATTCTTTTTTGGGGGAGCTAAGTACCCCCTCCCAGCTAAAGAATTACTGGTATGAATGAAAATTTGTCAGGATACTGATATAATCATCCAGTGTGTGCAGCTACTGTAGAGGTAGAGGTTGAGGCATATAGGAATTAGGTCATGTGTATAGTGGGGGTTAGTTTTCTATGAGTATCTCAAATAGCATCAGCCTCTGCAAACATTCTATGATAATATCAGATGCTATGCTGAAATGTCAGCTGTTGTTAAATCTATGATTTGAACCAATGCAATGAAAATTAGAAATCAGAATAAAAAAAAATCTGAAGGACTTTCTTAAGTTATTTATGATAATAAAATATATTTTCCAAAAAAAAAAAAAAAAGGGAATGAAG
>JAUZSX010151908.1:0-17074 GCA_034780655.1 Idiosepius hallami
AACTTCATGCAAAATTTCAGAAAAATTGAACGGATGGTTGCAGAGAAAAACGCGAACGAACGAACGAACAGGCCTCATAGGTCTCCCTCATTAAATATCGGGGTACCAAAAATCTTAGAATTACAAAATCACAGATCAAAATGAACACAAAAAAAAAGCATCAAAACAAGTTAATAAAATTCTCCCCAACAATCATTTCTTTATCATTATCATTTGATTAATCCAAGTGATTCTCATTTACAAAAAAAAAATCCAAATGAAGTTACCTTCTTTACTTTTGCTTCTTTCATCAAGGCATCATACTTTTCTTTCAATTTATCCAAAAATTGAGAACAATATCGAAAATTTGAAGACGCTTCGGTCTGAAAACCTACAGTAAAAATTAATTTGTCAAAAGAATATTAAATTTTTAAAAAAACAAGCACTTAAATAAGTATCTTGACTGAGTAAACATCATAAGAGACTAAAATCTTACAGAAACTCAGCCGTGTTAAAAGCAAACAAAAAAATGTTAAAATTAGATTGCTTTTTACTTATTTTATGACTTCTCAACCTTTTTAAGATGGGTTCACCTCATAACAATGACTGGTCTTAGGTCATATAATAATAAAGACTGTATAGACTAAGTTTAACGAAGAATCTATGGCACATACACATTTTATTCTTTAGTAGACTGACATTTGCAATAAAATTAGTATTTGTGCAGTTATCTAGGCAGATAAATTATTAAGAAAGTCTCTCAACTTCAAAGAAACATATTTGATAGAATTTAAATAATAAATTAAGTAGATGTGTCGCACGCCTCACGAGAGCAGCAACAACGAGAGCAGGAACAATGGGTGCGACATACCCTCAAGGCTCGCAGTCATTATGAGTGCTAAATTCACGAACTGATGATGTTTAAACATATCAGGCAGAGCTGCTAAGACAAATGGACTAAACAGAGAAACGAACGCTCAGAAAGTAGACAGAATTGTATGAGATATGCACATAAATATTTTCAGAACAAGATTTTCAGAATATTATAATATATAATCTAGTCCAAAAGGAACATATGTAACCAAAAGTTCTCACTACCAAAAGGATAGCTTCGCTCGCCTTGGGATAAGTTATTTTTTCCATGTTTTCACAAACTTTTGGGCCAACTTACTAGAAATTAGTTATTTTTTCCATGTTTTCACAAACTTTTGGGACAACTTGTATGTTGACGGATTGAAAAAATTCCTTCGCGGGGACATTCTCTCCCATGCCCTCTATCAGCACACCAAGTTTGAGCCTGCTAGGCCCAGCCATCTCCGAATCTATAAGGAACATATGTAACCAAAAGTCCTCACTACCACTACTACTTCGCTCGCCTTGGGATAATAATTTAATATACTTTAAATATTTCAAAATTTATATAAAATATATTTTGCAATCTGTAAACAAGCTTGTTTTGGAGTTCACTCCTTAGTTGGCAAACGATTTACATTCTATAAGGATGTGTATGACTGTGAGAGGTGTTTGGCATATTATACATTTTGGTTGTAGTTCATTGTTCACTATAAAAGATACATTATTACCTTCAATGCTATATTCTCTAGCCAATTTCATCATCAGCTTGCTGCAACTTTTCTGGTTTTCTGCATTAACCTTTAAAAAAAAATAACCATAATTTTTCAATAATATCTAGAGATGCTTTTTAGCAGATAGCTTTTTTATGTGAGGAGGCCTATTATTAACAGGTTTTATTCCACAGTGACCCTAGGAAATCCTATCGATCCCAACTGAATATTCTTAATAAATTGTCGTGATAAAGCTCAGGTCTTTAAAAGATTTATCCAATTTGTGGTTTGGTTTGGTAGTGTTTAATGATCTAGTAACCATTTATGGTTCTTTAAGGTCTGATAGGTGTTATGGGGAATTTTTTCTGTTTATGTATTTAGTATTATTTTTATTGCTGTTTTGTATTGTTTAGTCATGGGAGGTTTATTAACTCTATTCTAGATATTATAGAAACAATAATAGCAGAAAATGGTAGCATAAAATCTTTTATTCAACAATAATAACATAATAATATGAGTTATGGACAATATATTGAAACAAATGAAACAAGTGGCAGCGACAATGAAGGATTGGTAAAAGCTCGGGCTCTGGAATCGTATCACACAAGTTCAAATCCCAGTCAAAACCATGACATTCACTTTAGCTGCTTCCGGCAGATGGGGCTCGTTAACTCGGGAGAGCAACTCATCTAGGTGAAGGGTAACACTGAATTCAAAATGCCCAGGTATATAGAGCATGTAAAAATGGCCTTGTGCCAAACTTGGTTTGGTGCTCACCAAGTAAATATGGTATTGAAACAAATGAAAAGTTTATACAAATTCTTACCTCAGATTCCCGTTGAAGTTTTCCCAGTTCCACTAATAAACGATTCTTTTTACTCTCCAAAGTATTATTTTGTTCATTGAGTTTCTTGAGTTCCTTCTCAGACTAAAATTAAAAAGACAAAATATGTATACACATTTTTATATGTGCGTACAAGTATAAATACATCCTCAAATTAAATTAAACCTAACTAAAAACACATAAACTAAACTATCTTATAACTACGACTGTGACAATATTCTATTATTAAAGAATATACTTGTTAAATTAGGGCTGTTACAATATTTTTAATATAAGTATGCTGTCACTAAACTAACTACTAATAAGTAAAGAATCAAAAGAAATATTAAAATTACAATAACCCTATGTTAATATAAACACTTCATATGTTCACATATACATTATATTAATTTAATTAATATACACACTTCATATTTTCACAAATATATACATTATATTAATATAATTAATATAAACACTTCATATGTTCACAAATATATACATTATATTAATATAATTAATATAAACACTTCATATATACATATACGTATATAAAATAATTAAAAAAAAAAATTACTTTTTATATCTATTATAAAAGTAACTAGATATAAGTGCAAGTGTTTTTATAACTGAAGAATTCCAAATCATATTTCCCCCTAATTTCACAAGCTCTTTCATTGATTGAATAGATTCCGGTTAAATATTAATACAAGACTTACCCTGATATAGTAGATAAAAAATCCAGGAAAAAGGATTTTTATATAAAAGATAATGTTGAAGAAATTATTTCTCAACTTGACAATCATTTTTTATTTTTTATAAAAGAGTTAACTTTTAAATATATTCAGTTATTTCTAATGACAATATCAAACTATTTTCAGTACAAAAAAGTATCATTAAATAAAAGTAATTTTTTTCTGTACATTCTTTTATTGATTTTTTTCAAGTTTCCTGATTAGAGTTTTGGTATCATATTCAAGAAACTTGAACAGATCGATAAAAAATATCTTTTTTATCTAATGAATCTGGTTTAGATAATGATTTTTTGATAATACTGCATATGAACACTCATGGGTGCCATATTTAGTGATAGTTAGTTCAAACTGCATATGAACACCCATGGGTGCCATATTTAGTGATAGTTAGTTCAAACTGCATATGAACATCCATAGGTACAAAAATACATTAATACCGATTTTTTCTAATGAGTGCATCAAGATGAAACTAAGTCACCAAATGTTATTGACTCCATTTTAAAATCAATAAATTTAAAAAAATAAAATTTTACATTTAAAACTGAAATAATTCTTTTTAACCTGACTCAGTAATTCCTGTCTTTCTTCCAGCTTTTCTTGAAAGTCTCGAAGTTTTCTTTGTAATTCTGTTGTTGTACCTAAAAAAATAATAAAATTAAGAGCGATTCTATTAAAACATGTTTAACTGTCAAACCATTACACCAAAACCTTTTAATTCAACATTGTTGAAAGAAAACACAAAATCTGTTTAGTTTCTTGGCCTCATGTAATTTTTTTCAGTTATAACACTTATATTAATGGTTGGGTCTTTAACCAAGATGAAAGCATCATTGTCTAAACAAATAATAGATGAAATTAGTTTTTAATGAAACGGATATTTCATCAAGTGAATAACTTTTTAAATTAAATTCAAAATTTATTCTAACCTTGAGGTCAAAATTGTTTAATAAGAACACTTTTTTGAGTTTCTGACAATTTAATGCTTAAAAGTTAAATTTGAGACTACAACCATATACACGTACATTACTTAATTATAATTTATAACTGGAGAAACCAGCTAATGTCAGATCATCAAAGTTAAGCAACGTCAAGCCTGGTCAGTAGTTAGATAGGTGACCATTTATGAATTTAAACTATTGTATAAGTTATCTCCCTTGGACTTAAGTAAGCGTTCTGTTTTCATTCTTAACTCTGTATCAACAAAGCAGTATGTGTATTTTTAAGTAGATAAAACCTTATCAAAGGCTATCCTTTCATATCGTTTTATTCTCCTATTATTTACTTCACCATTCAAGTATAATGTATCTTGCACTGGTGCGGTAAATATCAAGCTTAGTATCTGGAGATGCAGTTAAACCACTTAGTCTTTGGTTAGATGGTGTCAGGATAAAAACACCCTCAATAACCTAAGCGTAGCATCCAGTATTTAGCTCTAGTCCTCCAGGTTGGAGACTAGAATAAAGCCAACAACCCAATTCTGTCAAAAGAGAAAGTTACAGAAACAGCAACGATAGCTTCTGAAGAACGAGTCTGTTGGGGGAGTGTTCTTATAGCCCTATGTTCTCCAGGGAATCAAGAGACTTAAACAACAATGATTAAAAATATTAGTTTGCCTTTTATTTTATACATGATCTTGCTTTCTTCATATGTCAATTATCTTGATAAACTGAGGTAGACATTAGTTTGAAATTTTCTAACTTACCTTGGAATTTATTCTCAATACTGTTCTCTAATTCATCAATGTTTTTTTCTATCTGCCTTTTCTCGCTTACTAACACTTCTATAAACAGAAAAAACAAAAAGAATTCTATTTAACAAAATATTCAATAATTTTACAAAAAGCATTTAATTATTTATATATGTTACATTCTAGGTATTAACTTTATTATTCGGACTTTTGCCCCATCTTAGTAGGTTTTTGATGTTTCTACACTACATTTTAGCCTAGTCTCTCTCAGGCCGTCTTCAGGTGTTTTCTTAACCGTAACCCCAGATAAGAATGCTGGGTCTCGTCACCGAATCCTCAACAACTATGGAAGGCAGTGATTACTGACAAAAGTCCGAATAATAAAGTTAATATCTAAATTACGATGCCTCATCTCAAAAATAAAAAAAACTATAAATGATATAATCTATACATATGTTTATGTGTGTGATAATATCTATATAGGGTGTTCAAAAATTCACTGGAGTATTCATGAATTAACCTCACATTTTCAGAGCCAAAAAATATTTGAATTGTATATTGAACCCTTGTTTGAAAATCTTCAGGCTTCAAGTGACTTTTCAGACACTCTGTATATAATAAAAATAGATTAATTCATCTGTCTATAAATGGCCAACTGGGTTTTATTTTGGCTAAACTTTAATTTTACATATTATGTTGATGAATAAAAAAAGCTTTCTGCTATAAAGGAAAAAAAAATTATTAATCAAATTATATTTACCAACATTAGTTTTCAATTTGTGAATTTCATCTGCACGGTTTCGGATTTCAAACAGCTTTTCCTAAATTATAAAAAAATCTCAAATCAAAAATGAAATAATTTACACATTTTGAAATTGATAAATAGATAGTGATTGAATAGATAAATAATTAAACTATTATTAAAAATCAAAACTTTTATTTTATGTATATATATTAAATTTTCATTACGTTTAAAATCACATTTTTCCTTATTTCTGAAATTATCAAACAGTATGGAATTGGTTAGATAATGACTGTTGAACAATAAAAAGTATTGTTAATGCAATGTATTGTAAAATTATCATTTAATGTAGTCTAATATAACGTAATAAAATTGCTTACCTCAATTGGTTTTAGAAGTTCTAATGTTTTTTGTACTGACTCTTCTGAAGCTGAATATTTAATTTCTAAATCTCTTTTATCGTTTTCCCACTGAAAATAATATATGTATATCTCAGACAGTTTACAATGTAAACTTTACATCCACACACATTTACTGTTGATAAAATCTTTCTTCCAAACAAGTTTAAAATGCTCAGAGTCCAAAAGTAGTTTGAATTTGTTTGGACGCTGAATATTTAAAAAAACAATAGACAAACAAAAAACAGATTAGTTGGAGACAAGTTTTCAAAGAGTATACATCATCTCACCATAAAGTAATACCATGACTGTGAGGCTATGCTCTGCAAAAATATACAAAAAGTTCTGACCAAGAACATTAAAGACCAAACGACATTGTTATCATCATCATTATCATCTCCAACTCGGCCATCCATGACAGAAGAATTAAAATCTTCTTTCTCACACATATTTTTGTTTGTATTTTCTATTTTATCTTGTTACCATATGCAAACAAAGATCTATTTATAACAGTAATAATAATAACAATCAAGATATTGAATTTACTAACACTTAATGGCACAGGTCAAACCTTAGAAATCCTCTGGTTTTTATCTTTCCATAACAAATGCTATGAAGAATATTGAACATTGATAATTGTTAGAATAATAACTAAAAGATCAAATGATTGACTCACAGCAATTAATAGGTCAGTTACAGTATTTATTCAAGTCACGTTGGAGACACAGGTTCCATTTAGATCACAAAAGTTAAACAACAATATTGAGCCTGGTTAGTAGTTAGATGGGTGACCATTAGAGTATACCATGTACGAGATCGTGTTACGCGAGTTTAAATCCCAGTCAAGACCATTACTTTCACTTTAGCAGCCTCGGGCAGATGAGGCTCGTTAGCTCAGGAGAGCAGTTCATCTAGGTGAAGGGTAACACCGAATATATGAAGTCCGGGTAAGAGCACGTAAAAATGGCCTTGTGCCAAATTTAGGGGTGCTCACCAAGTAAATATCATAAAAATGTGCAGGCATTTTTTTAGATATTCTTCTATTTGTGTGCGAGTTTATAATTAGAGTTTCAGTCTATCTTATTTCATATGTACAACTACATTTTAATCTATTAATTAAAATATGTATTTGTTCATATTAAATTTACATGATGACAATAGATTTACCTGAAAGAATCGAATTGAAAAAGCCTGCCGTCTAAAACAAATTATCTTTATAAATTCTTAATATTCAGTCGGGTTCTTGATGTGCAGAGCATATATTTTGTTAGTCAAGCACAATGGTAAGTTGAGTACAGGGTCATTTTACTTGCTTATTATATCCATGAGCTTTTTTTTATTTAGTGTTGCTCTTCATCTAGATGAGGTACTTTCATTGAGTTGATGAGTTTTATCCCACCAGGTTTTTTTTTTAATCAGAGATATGCGTACACCTAGATGAGCTACTCTAGCTAGTTAACGAGCCTCATCGCCCCGAGACAGCGGTTTTATTTACTGGGATTTGAACCCGTATATTACGATTCCAAAATCCGAGATTTTTACCACTGCTCCACTAGAAATGCAGAGAAGGTCCACTTGAAGCAGTAGATAGGCAAACAAAATTTAGAATTATAATAAGCGAGTTCGAATCCTAGTCGTTAAATTTGTGGTCATAATTGGATTAATACCTTAAGTAAAGTTAGGAATCAGCACATTCAGTACAGATATGTATTAAATAGTGCATAGCGTCATAATAAAAACCTAAGTTTGGACAAAAAAAAAAAATAATTACGAAATATAGCTGCCCGACACATCTGAAAAATGAGGACAATGGTTTTGACTGAGATTTGAAATGGCTTGCTTGGATAAGACTTAAGACCGCTATTTTCAGACAATGCCCACCTGAGATTATGGCAATGCTTGAAATTAATGCATATCTCATGAATCCTCAAGGATTCATCCAAACAAAAAATTTGAAAAAATACATGAGTTCTTATGGGATTTAAGTGATACAAACTATTGTTTATGCTAACAATTTTTCTTTCGCTAGGCCCTAAAAGTATTTCCCTTCTTTGCTTGAGGGTTGCTTTGATATTTCTTTTGTGCTCATTTTGTTCTGTGTATTTGGTGATACCAGAATTATTTCTGAGAAAAGTTCCCTAATTTTCGAAAGCTGAAAATAATTTAAATAAACTACGATTATACCGACACACAAATAACAACAATGCAGAAGCTATAGGCACGAAATGATCCAATTGTTTGTAGTTTGACCCCTTAGCAACTAGATTTATGACTGAATCATATTAAATTCACATGTACGAATACGTAATACATAAAATTTGAAGTCTCTAGAAAAATAATTGGCAAAGTATTTTGCAAGAAATGTTTTGTTAGACACAAAATATCTCTTTCTTATTTATAAAAAGCCAGGATCAAGCAATCTTACTATTATTCATACATGGTAGCTTTTCAATATCTGATATAAGTGATAGTTTTACTTGTATAGAACTGCTTTGCAGCTTAATTGCTTACTCATTTTTCAACCAAATTTCAAACAATATTTAAAATTCATAGATCAGATAAGTATCTATCTTTTAAAACAAAATCAATTCTATTTTCGTTCATTAAAACAAAAGTTATTAAATGATTATTCATGTTCAAAAGTGATCGATCGCGTAAAGACGTATTAGTTTTTTTGGCTGTATGTCAGTTTCGCGTAGCTTATTCCAGAGAATTATTTTAGAAAACAAATCATTTTGTACCAAATAGTGTTTTTCTTTAAAAATTATGTTTTTATTCTGAATGTAGTCTGTTTTTTCTTTCTTTTACATTTGTAAATAATTAAACTAACAAATCAAACAATATTGGATGAATACAAATTAAAATGTGTATAAAAGGGTTACTCACTCACGCAGACTTATTTCGACTAATCAGAAAAGAATGATTGCAAACGTTTTCATTTAAAAATTGGCAAAGACCGGCTTTTATATTTATTTTTAAACTTTCAATAGTTAATTTAAAAAAGCTCACTATTTAGTGCAAAATAATTCCTTAGACCATAGTGCCCATTCTAAAATTATTTTCTGTGATAAATTATTTTTGTATTTATAAATCTTTAATAAGTATAAAAACGTCCAATAAATATATAAATTAATAATTTTTTGTTTGCTGCCTCGGGCAGATGGGGCTCAATAACTCGAGAGAGTAACTTAGCTTGGTGAAGGGCAATACCGAATGCAAACAGTCCAGGTATATAGAGCACGTAAAAATGGCCTTGTGCTTTACTTGGGTTTGTACTCGACCAAGTAAATATAATATAATTAATTCAATATCTGAATAATTTAATTGAACATGATAACTTAATTGTTTAGTATATGGTTGTAATATATGCAACACTGGCAGTCCTGTGACCACCTTTTCTTTAACGGATATTTTTTATGCTTAGGAAATTGTAAATTGGTCATGCGTGACAATCAGCTGCAAACAATTTTCGATAGCAGTATGGACAGTTAGTACAATATTAATACATATCAAAATGTCCGAAATACCGGAATGAAACAATATTCGCTTATCTGTGTTCTAAAAGGGAAAAGATGGACGGGCAAGACGTTAAAATTATAGTCATGGGCTTTTTAATGACGACATACTTCCTGATTTGAAATTAGGAAGTTATGAATATAAATAACCCTACCGATTATATGAAAATTTATTCAACTGATGTTTTTCTTATACTTGCTAAAAAAATAAAAAAATTTAAAAATGCAGTTGCATTAAAAGAAAAAAGTTGTTCATGACGTAAAATGAATATGAATATTGATATATTTTAAAGCACAAGTAACTGCCACTCCAAATCTTTTGAAATTTCGATGTTCTCTATGCCAATCATAAAATAGACATTTTAATGATCTGTCAATCGAAATATATTGATTGCTAGTCAACCATAAATCAGATAACAGATGGATTTTTATTGTGTGTCCTTTAAAAAAAAAACCTTTCCTTTAAAAAAAATGTAAAACAATTATTGAAAGAGCATTTAGTTCGTTTTATTCCAATATGATTTTATTCAATAGAATTCAATTTTGCAATGCTTTTAAATAAGTGAATAATTTGACATTTATCAATTGTTTTTACGTTTCAACTTTCTATAAAACCTAAAGTAGGAAACTTGATGTTAGAAACAGTAAACAGTCATAGAAAACAATTAATAATGACCAGATTACACAAAGCTTGTACACAAAAAATCACACTAGTTTACTAAAAGTAACAGACACACCTAAATGCAATTATATTAAAGTTAAATTAAAACACAGCTGCAGAAACCTAATCACTATATAACATAGAATGAGAGAATTTAAAGCAAAATTCAAATCTGACCTAAAAATAATTTTTGAAACAACTAACACGTATGAAATATACCATTTTCTACTGGTAACTAAACTCTACCAAAGAAAATAAAAATTTACTCGTACAAAAAAGATCTCAAACTAAAGACAAATATTTGGCGTAAAATAATCGCACAGGAATTGAAAATAAAATATAATTCAACTAATGAGGGATTAGAGATGGTTTTCTTTAGAGAAATTGACTTACAAATTACAAACATGCGCACACGCACTTTCTCCGACAAACCGTGTGTGCGTGTCGAAATATTTTTAAAATAAATGTAATGATAATGAAGTATTTTTGAAAATGTTCATGTTTTCATTATTGAACTCTTAGGCACACATGCGTGAACAATCTCTCTTACACACACACACACACACACACACACACACACACCCACACACACACAGTAGTCGAGTGTAAACCGCGAGTCAAATGTGTTTGGTTATTTAGCATTCTAACTATAAATAAAGGCAAAATTGTTTCCATAGTTAATATAAATTTATAAATTTTACTAATTTGTAACACTTCAGTTATGGGGAGTAACGAAAATAGCCTGAAATATATATATATATATTTTTTTAAAAGGGGTATTTTTCTAAACATTGCGAAGTAAAAAGTCAATTTGCCAAGTTTGATTAAAATCTGTGTTTGCCAAAAAATCGACACCAACAGTTTAGTAAGACTTTTAATTATACATTTGGTAAATGGAATGCTACTCAATGTATGGTTCGCGATATTTCACACAAGATCAATTTGTTAAGATGAAACTGCTCACGGAACATTCAGGTTAATATTAAGCACTCTTGGGAAAATTCAATATTTATGTGTGCTCGAAAGTTGAATATTTTCAATTCCCTATAACCTCAATACTATTATGGCTCTATTACTCAGAACGTAAGAGTTAATTTTGCAAACAAAGCCATAATCGTGCCGTTATTCAGACCCATAAAAGCTGAGACTGTGGATTTAAAGAGAGATATGGGCACAAATATCTATAGTGACAAACAAACTTATATGTAGCTCTGTATATGGATAGTGACAAAATGAGTGTATTATATTTTGGTCTATAGTCTAGTGTAGTGTATGACCGTTAATATTCCTCCCGCCTTGTTTATATACTAGGTTATTAAAAATTGACTAATTCAAAAGTATTTATGTAAGCTATATTATATAATTTGTTTCAAGAACTCTGATTTTTCTCTTGTTTGACTTCTTTGACGGACACATAGAACTCTAGCATAAATATTATTATCATTATAAAGTATTACTGGTGTTGCACACAGCCTTTGCATACTTTATGTGAATGGTGGTTTTCATTGGAGCTAGAGTGACAACTCGTGGTTCTCGAGCGGAATCCGTGGTTTCCCAGACAGGAGAGTGAGCGCAGACGAATCTTAATTGCGAAATTTGATTATACCCCCATCATTATCGTCTAAATAGATTTCGTGATCATGGGAGAAGGGTGAGAGAGAGAGGGGTAGTTGAGAATAGTGACTATCATACTTTTGAGCAAACAGTGTATGAATTAAGTTGTATTACATGACCAACAGTTTGTTGTGTTTTGTGGCAGAATTTTTAGGACTTGTTGGCCTTGTTCATAGACATAACCTTACTCTGAAAAGTGACGTCAGAGATGTCCCCAGGTTTGCTCTGGTAAAGGTTGGAGTGAGGGTCAGAGAGCTATCTCATAATAAAACTCGCCTGGCAGAGTGTTTTTCCAAGCCGAATGAGGAGCAAAGTTCCTGTCAAAAATTTCATATCAAAACACGGCTTAAAAACTAAAAACTGCAAACTTGTGAATGCATCAACTCTTAAACCATCCGGGCATTTTTCGAGGAAATAAAAACAGTTAATTTTTTCCTTCTAATTTAGTGGTTAATTTTGTTTTAATTAATGTTTGACTTTGAAGTATTCACAACAAACAATTTTGAGTCGATTTTACTACAGTGAAATATTCTTCTTTTTAGCCAAAAACAACGTAGTTGCTGAAAATGACCAATACCACAATTTGAGATATTTTACGCAGATAAACGTAAATATTTCTCTAGATTTTCCATTTGTGTTTTTTTTTTTATATTTATAATTTATTTATTATTTATCTTCTTCGGCGAAGGTAGAGCCGACTCCTTGAGATTATTACGTACCTGCTTTTGGTATTAGCCTGCCAGGGTGGTTAGCAGTGATTAGTTTCGTCTTTTTCCGAAAAAAGAATGCAAGATAGCGGTAGGATTTGAAGCACGAGTTCCAATCTCTTAGCTTTTTGTCGTAGCAAGACCTACAGACGCGGTGTTTCCAAGAGCTTTTGTAATCACTGTTACCCT
This sequence comes from Idiosepius hallami, assembly GCA_034780655.1. Lineage (NCBI taxonomy): Eukaryota > Metazoa > Mollusca > Cephalopoda > Idiosepiidae > Idiosepius > Idiosepius hallami. Next base: position 12,636 of record JAUZSX010151908.1, read on the forward strand.
TCGCATATTTGAGTTGCTCTCCCGAGTTAATGAGCCCCATCCACCCAAACCTGCTAAATGTAGATGCAATGGTTTTGATTGCAATTTGAACTAGTGTAATACGATTCCATTGTCCGGGCTTTTACCAATACTCCATCCCACCCAGACTCACGGTGGTACAAAAACAGGAGGCAAACAAATGCAAATCTTTTATCAAGTCATAATATTTTCACTAACCCAGATGTTGCACATTTTTGAGAATTGAATAACAAAATGTATTTGATAAAACCCTCATTGATTGTAGTAAATATTGTTAAATTTGATAAAAAATTGAATTATTATAAAAATTTCGTTATTTTTTCAAATGTTTTTGTTAATTCATTCATTCATTCATTTTTTTCTTGTTTTGGAAAAAGAAATTTTTCAGATGGTCACGTGTTTTAATATATAATTCTTTAATATATATTTCAATGTTTTATACTCGAGTCTTCTTCAAAACTTTATCAGTTTTTCTTGACTTCAGGGAGTGATATTTTTTGTCTGTTTCATGTTTGTTTCTTTTGTTTTATGGTCATGTATGTGTTTATTTTTTGCTTTATTTTATGATGTATGTTTCTTGCACGTGTTAAGTGTTTTGAGAGCGTTTTTTAAGTATTTTATAAATATCGAATTATATTAAAAATATTTCAATTGTATCATGTATCTCTAATTTAATGCATTCTCAAGCACACAATGAACATTTATTTATTTATGAATCAAGTTAGATCAACATCAACATTGGCAACACTTATATCTAAATTTATATAGCGAGCACCCAATATAGAGCTTTGCTAAACGCTTGGTGTTTCGAATAGGATTACACAAGTTAAATCTTAGACAAAATCATTATATTTACCTTTAGCTGCCTCGTTTATATGTGGCTCGTTAACTCGGTAAAGCAATTCATCTAGATAAAGCGCAACACTGAAGGAAAAAAGGCCAGGTATATAGAGCATGTGTAAATGGCGATGTGCCTAACTTGGGGTGGTGCTCGATCAAGTAAAAATAATATCTAAATTCATGTAACGTAGGCGCAGAATCAGTTATGATCCATGATTGCTAGGAAGTGTCATTGACCTTATTATCTCGATAATTGCATTCAAGATGAATATGTACTCGATCAATATCCGTATTAACATTAAGTGATATACAGTACACCTTAAATCAGTTATTCTGTAGTTAGGTTTGAATCGTAAACTCTGTTTACCTTCTTATAGAGATGAAAAAAAAAAGCTGTAAACTTTCCTAGTATTCAAAACAAAATAAATGTCTCCTCCAAATTTTGTAGAATCTAAAGCTACGTGATTATTTTTATTAAATTAAATCTTACACGATTTTGGTCAAGCAGAAAAAACTCGCTACCAATTAGTTAAGGGAGACTTAAACAAAAAAAAATTAAATTCTTTCTCCATGTCTGAATGACCCATATATAAAATTTCATGTCTCTAGACCCAAGATAAACAATTTCTTTAAAAGATCCATGATCTCACAAATACGCACGTAGATATACAGATATTTAACCCGATTCGTATATTGGGCGGATTTTTTTTTCCCAATTTATTTAATATGTGTTTTATTCATTATTTGTTTGCTGTTAGAGAGACATTTAATGAAAAACTATTTAGAATCAGTCAATGTTCTCATTTCGCCCGAGAGTAAGGCTGATGGCGTTTGTGTGTGTCGGCAGAATGGCCTCTGCATGCTTAGCCACATCAACCAGAAGCGGTCCAAACACTATGGTTGCTACTACCCACTGGCTTAACAATGCCCTCAGACACTAAAATAAGAATTTTCCATTCCCGGTGCAAGATACAATACTTGATATTCTTAAATGTTTACCCATTTAACAAATGACCTAACTCATTTTTTGCATAACTTCGGTGATCTGGCAGGAACCCGTGACTCCAACATGGCTTGAAGGTGGGAAATATTAATGATAATCTTAGCTTATCTGTTGGGACAAAACACAAAATTGTCCACGATGACCTTAGCTGATCGAAAGTCAGCTGCCGGTGGGTGCCAAAAATGCTTAAAGCAGTGCACAAGCAATCAAGAATCGAGTTGTCCCAGTAGTATCTCAGGATGGTGATGAGTTTCTGAAAAAGTTTTGGTCTTTTAAAAACTTTCACGGGTGGCACAAAATTTGTGAGTTACAATGGAATCAAAAATGTATTGAGCGACTAACTAAGATTATAGTTCAAAGATTTTTACCCAGAAGTAAAAAGTAAGCTTATGCATAGATAGGAAAATGTGATATTGCTTGAAAACTGCGTTGAAAACAAAAAGCTTCTATCTGTATTAGAGTTCCTTATACCGAAAAAAACATTGTCTTGTTTATTGAATCACGCTCATATATTATCTATGCTTTAACCAAGAACATTATTTGGTATTTTATACTCAATATCGGCTTTTTAATCTGATTTTGTAAATTGAATTGTCGTACACTTTTTACTGTGTAATATCGTTTGTGGAATAAGTTCTATGTTTTTTTCATAGCTCAGGTATGATCTAAGTCAAACAAATTCCTAAGTATTATGAATGAATATGGGAACATAGCAAAAAAAAAGATTTTATATAACAATAACGATAAGAACAAATGCAAAAGTGTATGTCAATGTTTTAATACCAATAGGTGACATTTTTAGCATTTCATTTTAGATAAGCTGTGATACCGTAAATAAATAAAATCTTATTTTTGGTAATAAATATTTTGTCTAACTGTGTCATTATAAAATTTACTTAATACTAGTTCGTTCAAATCCCCATATACCCTAATTACACTGTGACTTATTGGACACTCTGTACCATAACACAGACCATAGTCAACATAGCCATTTTCCAATGGAATCGTCATCGTTATGGAATGTGAAAATTATATCAAATATTTTAACTCAGGTTAATTTTCTTGGCCTATCCCCCAAAAAATAATTTTTGAAAAATGTGTTTTTATGAAAACAACTTTCTAATTCAATCAGGAAATTATTTTTTAAAAAATCGTATTCATGGTATTAGAAGTTGTAATTTAAGTGTAAGTCAAGATGTTTATTTGCTTCCTAGGATTTTTTCCGTCTATATACCATCGACACAGCTAGAAATGTACTGTCTTTTAAAATTAAAAACAGATGAGTGATTTTTCTTTGTTTCATTGAATTAACACCTCAATGATAATGTGAAAATAGTTTCAAAACATTCTATTTTTTTAATACAATTATAAATGAAGTGATGCGTTTCTGATTCATGAGACGTAGAGAAAAGATTTGATTAGCCAAAGATTCTAAATAAAAAAATGAAAATTATAAAAGAGATGATGTAGATTATACTCTGCTAGATACTTTTTTATTTTCTTAACATTAAATAAAATCGTCAAGAATATCAATTCTTTATATGACAACAGTTTGATCTTGCCTTACATTTCTCTGACTAACACTAAATATATGAAATATGAATTAAATCATTATCGTTGAATTCTGCAAGTAATCCATGGAAACTTTACATTGGATAGTTTTCATGAGATTCAATCAGCGAATGTATTTAATAAAAAAACATTTTGATTCCATATTAATGTGTTTCATTTACCAATTATTAAAAATGTTCTATTTATTATTACGAACATAAATCATAAGTAATATATCGTGATAATTAATAGAATATACCATGAAAACAAACTTATAAAAACTCCTGAAAATTCGGTGCTCGGAGTTTTTTTCAGAATAACTCGCCTTAACAAAGATAGATTTTTATAAATGTGATGTTGATAAATTCAACTGACTGCAGAGAATGCATTTTCTTCTAGTGATTAAGTCACCGTAACAGCAGATATTTTAATAAGATTTTACAATAATTATTCATTTTATAAGTTTTCGGAGAGACAAAGAGGCAATTCTTTTAAAATAGAAAAATTATAATTATATAATATATATATATTTTTATTCTTGTTTAATAACGTTGAAAAATAAACGAAAAAAACATTAATTTGACTGCATGACTCTGGATAGATTTGATCCTTTGTAATCGGTTGATGATAAACCAAAAATCTAACTTTACTTTGATAAAGAAAAGTGATAATTGATGATCAAATTAAAATGGTGCTGAACGAGCTCAGTGAAAAATGCCACTTGAGTTGCGTGAGGAAATGTTGGTGGAGAATTTGATATCGCGTGCGTAACTTGACGTGTCGGATCACGTGAGTTGCTTCAAGAGATTTTGTTTTTATGAATTAAAAACTTGCAGTGAGATTTTATAATAATAATTGAACTCGTAAGGACCAATGCGTGCCATTGTCATATTTCTAAATTCCTCTTTTGCCAGACAATCATCAACTTTAAGATATTGAAAAATAGAGTTAGTAACATTTCTTCACTTTGCCTTTTTAGCCTTGCAACTGATTTGCATCTCTCTTCATTATTCTTTATCTATCTGCC
>JAUZSX010152018.1:0-17074 GCA_034780655.1 Idiosepius hallami
TATCCTCATCTAGGTGAAGGGTAACACCGAATATATAAAGCCCGGGTAAGAGCGCGTAAAATGGCCTTCTGCCAAACTTGGGGGTGCTCACCAAGTAAATATCATATATATATATACAGACAGACAACAGTCCAAGAAATAGATTTATAAATCATCAAGCCTCTTCTCAAGAATCGAGAAAGTAACAATAATAAGGATGGGAATAACAGTTCGAATAATAGATGTACAATTATCATGTCTCATCAAAAAGATTGAGAAAGCAACATTGATAAAGATGAGAACAACAATATGGAAAATAGATGTCCAAATTATCAAGCCTCATCTCAAGATATGTTAAGAGCACCAAGCTGAAAACAAAAAGAATATTACCTTCATTTGTGCAGTCACGGATATATCTCTTTGTCGACGCGCGAAAATTTATGTTTGTGTGCACACCGACATATGTAGTATGTGTGTGCGTGTGTATGCCTGTGTGTGTATACCTTTGTGTGTAAGCGTCCGTGTTCGCCTGCATATGCATTTGAGTACTTATGCCCGCTTGCGCACGCACCCGTGCATACCCCGATTACGCAGCACTTTCAATTAGCCTTTAAATCATTTCAACACATATTGTGCCTTCTTTGGTATTGAGTATTGGGAAATGAACGAACAGACGAAAGAAAGAATGAATGGGCGAACGCCGGTTCCAAACCGGCTATTAACAGCCGTGTGGGTCTAACCGTCCGGCTCTCGCTCGGTCCAAAAAAAAAGCCAATCAGGCAACTTATCAGGCCTGAGGTCCGTCAGCCGCAGAAGATTGTCCACGTGAGGCCAATAAATTCCAGAAATCTTGACACAAGCCTCAGATAAAAGATAAACCACTTTCGCTTTCATATGAATGGAATTATTCCGTGATATGTCCAGAACAGACATAAACTTGGCAGCGACATTGGAGCATTGGTAGAAGCTCGAGCTGTGAGATCGTATTACGCGAGTTCAATTCCCAGTCAAAACCATTACTTTCACTTTAGCAGCCTCGGGCAGATGGGGCTCGTTAACTCGGGAAAGCCACTCATCTAGGTGAAGGGTAACACCGAATGTAAAAAGCCTGGATATGAACATGTAAATATGGCCTTGTGCCAAACTTGGGTTGGTGCTCACTAAGTAAATAATTATAAAACATAATTTTAAAATATAAATGAAAGAGCTACCAAGATTAGAGTAGTACTATTGAGCATGGTGACCTTTTGTGCTTCAGATTTTATTTATCTTCATAGTCACCACCATTCTCTATGCATTTTGACCAATGATGAACGAGGCAGTCCAACTATAATTATGTAGTGCGCTTTGTCATTCACATTTCTGTTGACACCCTTAAATTGACAAACCAATCTCTTAACTATGCTGACATCAACTGTATCAGATTTGCAAATATTCAACAGGCACTTGTGAATGTTGATTCGTTCAATTTTTTCTGCATGGAGGAATTCAATGATGCATCTCTGTTTTTCTTTCTTAGAGGCTCACACCATTAATATCTGCATAGTCATCATAACAATGCAGTATGCAATCCCCTCTGATCCAAATTAACTGACATAAGCATAACTAATATCATTATACTCATACTCTATGTATGAGTAAATTAAACAAAAATTTCGATCTACAAGGGGAAAAAATCATAAAAAATGATAAAATGAAACTCACAATTATTGAATCAACTGATATTATTTTATGAAACACTATAGAATTAAGATTTGGAAGATTTCATTTTTATGTGAATCTCGCACAAAAGATCGTTAAGGAAAACAAAATCAAAATTAATATATATATATATTGAATAGCTAATTGTTGTTATGTAAATTAGCAAAATGTTAAAACAAATTTCGTGTGTATACATTGTTGTTATAGATAAGCGGATAGGTAAGTAAATCATTAGAAAAATAATGAGTAAGTAATGTTTTGAGATTCTAACTATAATTTGAATGTTTTATATTAATTAAAAAAAGGTAATTTTCAGTTGTTTCAGCTAAATCTTTTTAATACCTATTTTTTAAAACAAATAAGCTATAATTGTTTTTACCTGAAAAAAATTCAGTCTTTTTTAGTTCTTTTGTTTGTCTTTCAAAAAAGTTAAATATTTTGGAAATTCAACTTCAAAATTTGAAAAACATTTTTAAAATATTTTTTTTACTTTCAATAATTGAAGAATATTTAAAAAGCATTTTCCTCTTATGAATGTATGAATGTATGTGCATGTGTGTATGTATGTGTGTGTCATCCAATGTATGTATGTGTGTATGTATGTGTGAGTCATCCAATGTATGTGTGTGTATGTGTCTGTCATCCAATGTATGTATGTGCATGTGTGTATGTATGTGTGTGTCATCCAATGTATGTATGCATATGTGTGTATGTGTGTGTGAGTCATCCAATGTATGTGTGTGTATGTGTGTGTCATCCAATGTATGTATGTGCATGTGTGTATGTATGTGTGAGTACCCTTGTGTGTGTGTGTATGTGTGTGTCATCCAATCTATTTGTGTGTGTGTGTGTGTGTGTGTGTGTGTGTGTGTGTGTTATCCAATCCACAAAAAAACAGAAAGGATTTTGGATTGAAATAAACAGCTGAACTGATATAAAACATATGTTAAAAATTTAAAGGAATAACTTTTTATTATCAGACAATCTTTTCTTCTTTTTTACTCCTCCTTCCTTTCTTCTCCTCCCCCTTCCTTTCTTTTCCTCTTCTTCCTTCTCCTCCCTTTCCAGTTGCTTTTAACCTCAATTTCAATCTTGCTTGAAAATGAATTTTTTCCAGAAAGATTTTCTCTAAAAAAGTGCATGCAAAACTGACTCCTTCTAACCTACTTCACTTATTATCTCTCTCTCCCTTGCTCTCATCTCTCTCCCTCCGTTGTGCTTAATTGCCCTCAGTGAAGTGGACCTGTCCCTTAAGGCCTACCTTCACTTTATCCACAGGGAATGAATGCCTCAACCCCCTTTCCATCCACTTAAAATGTGAAAACAACTTCATAAAATGAATGAATCTTTAACTTATTGCTTTCTTCCTGTTGTGCATTAAAACAAAGAGATGTTTTTTAGAAGAGGCAGTTCCTCTCTGATATTTTCTGGACTTTGGTTGTGCACGCACTTTTGTACGAATAGTAATAGATCAACATGAAGGATGTTTGAGATGAAAAAAGAATTGATTATAAAACTAAATTAATAATGTGTTAAAGGGAAAGACCATTCAGGACTGTAGATATAAACAATTTGACCTTGGAATCATTCTGACAAGTTGGGGTTCAATCAATTTTAAATCTCTTTTCATGAATTGGCCATAATCCCAAGTACTTTCATATCAATATGAATACGCAAAGGGTTAAGGTTGATACAGAAACAGATTTAAAACTGATATGAATATTATATTAACTTGGTGAGCACCAACCTAAGTTTGGCACAAGGCCATTTTTATGTACTCTTACCCAGACTTTTTAAATTCGGTGTTACCCTTCACCTAGATGAGCTGCTCTCCTGAGTTAATGAGCCCCATCTGCCTGAGGCTGCTAAGAGAAAGTAATGGTTTTGACTGGGATTTGAACTCGCGTAAATACAATTCCAGAGCCCAAGCTTTTACCAATGCTCCACCGTCGCTGATATATATGTTTGTAAAGAAATTGCAGAAAAAAAAAAATTGTTGACAAGTTATGTGCATTCTTTTTAATTAAAAATGCCTCAATGAAAAACTTGTGCCTACTTTTGTTTAAGTAGTTCTGTTTTATTGCCATTGTTACAGATACTTTTGGTAGATATAGTTATCTATTGTGTGTTTAGAGACATTAAGAATGTTTAAGAAGCCTCCCTTAAATACATTCACAGTAATAGACTGTGAGGAAACATTATTTTTCTCAAATCTTTAATCTTAGGAACAGATGGATAAGTATTTTTCTGATAATTTTTCTCAAGTGTTATTTACTAATTTTAGAAAGAAGTCAGCTCTGACTCCAAATCCATAGAAATTATTTTTGAGCCCTAAAACCAAATCATCATTTTGAAGGCTACATTTTTTTTGTTAATGCTCTACACTTTAACTCATTTAAAGGAGATTCACTTTATTTTGTCATAAAATAGAAAAATAAAACATTTACTTTGATTGACATTAAATATTTCATGTAGAGTTTGGTCAGAAAATAAGAAAGATTAACTCAAATCATCAAAAAAACACTTGAATTAAAATGTAATAAATATTCAACAAGAATTAAAATTAAATCAAATGTACTTTCTTTATATTTGATGAAAAAGCTAATAACTAAATATCATCATTTATCTACTGGTTGTATCATACTCACCACCTTCCTCATCATCATCATCCTCATCACCACTATCATCAAGTACAGTCAAGTCACGTAGGAGATACTGGTTCCCACCAGATTGCCAAAGTTAAGCAACGGAGAGCCTGTTCAGTATTATGGGTGACCACTTTCCTGTACTGTACCAGGGTGGTTGGTGGTTCATAGTATGATCAATCAAATATATCAAGTATTCGAACTGAGATAATTTTTCTTTCCCTCACACATGCTAAAGAAATGTCTTTAATTAGAGTTACCCTTTAGGGTGAGGACTGGGAGTCTTGGGATAGACTAAGATTGCTAAAAACTATAACAACAGCAAGACTGATCTAAGCCTGAACGAGTGAGGAGAACTCTTCCTGCCCAACAACAACAACAATGAGAAAAACAAATTATCATCAAATAAAAATCCTGAAAAAACCCGTGTTGTAATAACTAAAAACTATTTTTAAAAAAAACAATAAGAAAAAAAAAGAGGTTTTACATTTCACAAGTTATTTATGGACACAAAAGTTTCAATTTTTTGAATATTTTATCACTTGTTTTTTTTTGTTTTGTTTTAATTGAATTTATTTAAAAATAACTGTCATCATCAGATGTGAATTAAATTAGGAAATCATTTTCTTTTTTTTTTTAACTTTTTGATTTTATTTTTTGCCTTTTTTTTTTCAATTCTTTTTTTATTCTTTCTGCTTGATTTGATTCTTTATTTTGAAAAATCAGGATTGATTTTTTCTACTTTTTTCATTTTGACCTAAAAAAATCATTCTGTTATTCTTACAAAAAGAATTTACCAACATTAGATTTAAGCAACTTTATTGATTTTGGGGGAAAATGGACAAAAGGATAACAAATAAATCTGTTTGAATTAATTTGTTATTAAAAAAAAAGACAGCAAAAAGATAAAGATGTCAAAATTGATGCAAAATAAAAATGAAATGAAAGTAACAATAAAAATAAAGAAAACAAATTCAAATCATTTAAAAACAGGAAAAACATTAAATTCTGAAATAAAGATTTTGTAAAATAAGTTTACTTATTTTAGTTAAAATTACTAAAAGATATGAGAAAAATATTGATAAAATAAAAATTGATATTCAGAGAATATAATGCTCTGCAATTTTTGAAAAATAAATATTATGTTTTTTTTATACAGGAATTGATGAATAAATAATAAAAGTGCTGTAAAAAACAATAGTGGAACAAAGTTCATCCAATTCCCAGGACTATTATTCATATCTTATATAAACTAACTTTGATTTGAATTAATATATTATGAGGATGGGATTCAACCCTATACAACCAGAATTTTTATAATGCAATAAATCAAAATAAAATCTCCATGAATTTATTTTCTTTTGAATCAAAGGAAGAAAATAAGAATAAAAAAAAATGAAATTTTGAGGGGAAAATCTAAACTGGCTTTGAAAGTCCAATTTGGGGGTTAAGGGTTAAAAAATTAATTTTTTTTTTTTTTAGTGGAACGAGGTTTAAAAATATGGACAATATTAATCATAAATCTACATATTATGAACTTTAGGAAATAATAAGGTTATATAATAATAATAGAATAATTAATAGAATGATAAAATACAAGTCATGAAATTGTCATTAGTTTTTTGTTGCTTAGGGTTCCACTAAGGTCATAACTTGTTTTTTTTTTAAATTAACAGACAAGGCTGATGCATAAATTAAATATAATTCAGAAATGAATATTGTTTTTCAAGTTACCAAGATCAAAAAACAGCCTGAATAGCACATAACATTTCTTATGTCTCAGCAAAAGTGAAAATTCAGTTTTGTTTTAGCAAAAAATGTCAATTGAAGGCTTAATTCTTTATTGTTTATCGTCATTTGTTGTCATTGAATTTGAAAAAATATAAAAGTTAAAAAATATAAAATAAACCCATGAAAATAAGTTCTTGTTTTTTTATAAAAAAAAACCCTTGTCTTTTTGTAATTGTATTTTCTTGGCTGAAGGTCGTTTCATTCATATCATATTGCACAGTGATGTGCGTGGTGTAACAATTGGTTTCTTCAAAAGGAGTAGCAGGGGCACCGCGTGTAGGTTTGTTACTTGCCCTAGTACCGTACTTGGTATTCTTAATGGTCACCCATCTAACAATTAACTAGGCTCAACGTTGCTCAACTGACGGTACCGGTGTCTCCAACATGACTTTACCATATCGATACGGTATGTGGTATTTTTCAATTGCCACCCATCTAACCACCGACCAGGTTTGACATAACTTCGGTGATCTGACAGGAACCAGTGTCTCTAACATGAATTGACTGTACAAAGATCAGTACTAACGACAGATGAAGTAAAAGTTCAAACAAATAAGATGCAATCAAATTCAGAATCAAATGGATCAGAATAGATTGAATAAAGTAATAAATATTATAAACTTTATCAAAAATGTTAGATTCTTTTTTTCAATTTTTTTGATTAGATAATTTATTAATAGACAATGATTATTAAATCCAAGATCCCATTACTTTAAATCAATAAATTCTCTAGATTTTTGTATAACTTTACTAAAGATATTTTTTCTTTCTTTTCTTTAGTCGATATACATAACTTGATTTCTATTTTCCTAAAAGTAAAATTATATATTTTATATTCTACTGGGAAAAGGTTTTTATGTGATATGATATTTTACTGATGATTACATTTATAGCTAGAAATACCACCAACAAGCCAATTAGATGCCATTATTGACATTTTCTTTATTGCTCAAAGAGTTAAACATTTTTCTGTCTTGTCTCAAGGAAATAATTCTGCTATTTTTGATTAAATACCAATTTTAAACAATTTTCTGACAATTACTTTACGTTTTGCTTTAGATAATTACATGCAACAATATTGACTATCACAGTAGACAGTGTTTCTGTTTGATAACAAAATAGAATAATGATGATGTGTTAAAGATTTGTTTTTTTGATGGTTAAGCACTTTTATGATGGTTAAGCAATTTTATGATGGTTAAGCACTTTTATGATGGTTAAGCAATTTTATGATGGTTAAGCAATTTTATGATGGTTATGTACTTTTATGATGGTTAAACACTTTTATGATGGTTAAGCACTTTTATGATGGTTAAGCACTTTTATGATGGTTAAACACTTTTATGATGGTTAAACACTTTTATGATGGTTATGTACTTTTATGATGGTTATGTACTTTTTATATGAAGTGCAGTGTCAATGTCATAAAAAGAAAAGTTTAAAACATTAGAAAATAAAAAATTCAATTCTAAAATATTTTGTGGTGTTAAAAATGTAAAGTGTCACAAAAGTTTTGTCAATTGGGTTAGAGTAATTGATAAATGATGAAGGATTATAATGAAAGAGAAAATGATAAAGAGAGAGGGAGAGATATAGAGAGATAAAGAGAGAGGGAGAAAGAGAGAGGGAGAGATATAGTGAGATAGAGGGAAAGATATAGAGAGATAAAGAGGGAGAGGGAGAGATATTGAGAGATAAAGAGGGAGAGATATAGAGAGATAAAGAGTGAGAGGGAGAGATATAGAGAGGGAGAGGGAGATATATAGAGAGATAAAGAGAGAGAGGGAGAGATATAGAGAGATAAAGAGAGAGGTTGAAAGAGAAGATTAAGAGGGGAATCAAAATTATCTTTTTATTTTGATTAAACAATTATAAGATCAGTTTTCTATTTTTACAAATATCACTTTATTAGTTTATCATTACAGAAAAAAATATAATGACTTGATGAGATATGAACAACCCTAACCCACCAGATGTTGATGATGATGATGATAATGATGAGGATGTTGTTGATGATGATGATGATGATGTTGATGATGATGATGATGATGATGACCTTACTATTTACTCAGCATTTTTTTCCCAAAGTTCATATCCTGTATTTTATGTATGTCAAAGTAATGTCGCCATCTTGGTCATGATGAAAACAACATTTTACCTCCTCCATACTTTTTGTGTTGAAGAGATTCTCTTCATGAATGTGGCAATTTAAGCCAGAAAAATGGAAGAAAAAAAAACCCATAAAATAAAAAGAAAACTTCAATTAAAAAAAATTCTTGAAACTTTAAAATTATTTGTTTATTTTTCTGAATTGTTTTGGGTTAATTGCTATGATTTGGATTCTTTAACTTTTCATATATTTTCCCCTGAAAAGACTTTGTATTCTAAATTCTTGATGCATTTTGAAATTTTACTATTTTCTACTTTGTCACATGAAACTTCACTATTTTTTGTTGTCTTCATCCTTATTATCACATTCAAAATATTTCAGTAGATTTAGATTCCAGATGTAACTTCATAACTTTTATTATCTAAATATTTTGAACTTTAAACTCTATTCATTGAATAAATGTCAATTTTAGTTTTGAGTTGAGTGGTGCTGTCTGTCTGTCTGTCTTTCTGTCTGTCTGTCACAGGTGAAGAAACGGCATTTTTAGATTGAAGAATTTCTTGGTGTTTCTTTGAAGTTGTTTTCTGACAATGACAGACTTTGAAAAAAAGATATTGATTTCATTAAATAGCATTTAATGGCGACGTCTGTGAGAAAAAATATTAAAATATTCAAAATATGATATATTTCAGATGAAGGCATTTCCACCATTTTACAAGAAAAGTGAACATTGCCTCTAAAAAAGCAAAAATAAAGCAATGTAGACTAGCCTAACTTGATCAGTTCAAAAACACAATTGAATCTAAAGACTTAGAAATAGAAAATAAACAAGAAATGAAAGATGGCGTTAAAAATAAAACCAAAAAATAAAACCAAAAAAGAATTGAAAGAAATTAAAAAAAATGATCAAAGAATCTAAAAAGTTCAGATTTTATTTTTATCTTTGTTAAATTTTGGGAATTTCTAAAAAGAGGACATTTTAAGGATTTTGGGACTTTTTTAGACCTTTATTTCAATTGAGTTCTTAGAAAATAATAGAGCTGATTTTTAGGGAACTTGATTTAAGAATCAACATGTAGTGTTCTGCCTTTAGCAAACCATCTGGCTGCAATTCAGGTTGTAAAATTGTTTAAGTAAAAACTCAGAAAATATCAAATTCGATTCAAGATAATTCATTTTGATAAAACTTTTTGATAGCTTTAACCAAAATTATTTCCATTTTTTATTTGTTAGAATCAAACCCATGGTTTGAGAGGAAGAAATAAGGATTCAGATATGAAGCAATATTTAAAAAAAAAAAAAAAAGAAATTGTACATAACAGTTTAATAAGAAAAAAGAAGATGCTTTTCATGTTGTTTTGCAATAATCCAAGTTTTGTAGTCAACCAAAGTAATTAAAGAATTATTGAATCAAAGCAAATAATTTGAATGAGAAACGTTTGATATTATTTCTGAATTGCATTTGGAAAATGTGAATAGCTTGGTTGGTGTATTAGTGGTGAGGGTGTAACTACATTGGGGACTCCAGGCATGGGGAAAACATCTTGATTTTTGGAGCAAGCTTCCATGATTTAGTGGTAAAAAAAAAAGATTTGACTTTAAAACAAAAACAAAAAAACTTCAAAGAATTAAATTCAAAATTTCTCAAGTTTTGTTTTTTTTATTAAAATTGAACAAAAAATGTTGAGATTATTTCTATGTGAACAAATGTCACGTTTAAAATGTGACAAATTGAAAAAAAAATGATTGGAAATAAATTTTATGTTTTGGATTCTTTTGAACAAAAAATGTAGTTGAGTTTTGTTGCTAAAAAATTAAAGTTTGGCACAATTTAATTTAAAATAATAAAATAAAAAAGTTCAGTGAAAAAATTGCCCCCAAGTAAAGATTAAGTGCAAGTGATTATTATGAGAGAGAGAGAGAGAGAGAGAGAGATAGAGAGAGAGAGAGAGAGAAAGAGAGAGAGAGACTGAGACAGAAAGAGAGAGAGAGAAAGAGAGAGAGAGAGAGAGAGTTGTGGAAGAGAGATTTTTTTTTATGTTGCTGGTGAACTTGCTAAAATTTTAAAGAACAAATTTTGTCAATTGTAATAAAGAAATCAAAAATGAAATTTTGATGATTTTCATAAGAAAAAATTCTGAGAAGTTCCCAGACCTAAAAATGGTGTTTCTTCAGCTGTGACAGACAGACAGACAGACAGACAGCGCCATTCAGCTCACACCGCAACAGACCAGACCACACCATCATGCGTCACATCACATCCTGATGGCAATCAACTCTGATGCCACTTTCTTTCTTGCTTTCCTTCTTTCTTTCTTTCTTTCTTTCTTTGTTGCTTTCTTTCTCTCTCTCTTTCTTTCTTTCTTTCATTAAGTAGTTTTTGCTTTTTATGCACAAAACCAAAAATAAATCTAAAGCTTTTTTTTGACTTATAAAAATATCATTTGATTTAATTAGTTGAGAAAACCTCATCTTGGCTGATTTATGTTGTTTTTTAAGTCATGATGTCGTGGTGGGACCCTTTTAGAATGCATAATCTTGGAAACATTTTAGATAAAGTCATGTAATGGATAGAGATGAATCCATTTTGAATAATCTCATTTCTTTAGGTTTTGATAAAATTTATTGGATTTTTTGAGTTTTGAGTACAATTAAAATTGTGACGTTTTCTTTTTCAAAAGAGTTCCTCCTCCCAACCAATAACTTGTTCTTAAATAACATTCAGCTGACCAACAGTCAGTATATTCGATGCATTCAGTTGGTCTTATTGATGTCTAGTCATTGCCTTGGCTCCCAACTTGTTTGTGCAGTGTTTTAGGTGTAGTATCTATTGCACATCAGATAGACATCCTCTGAACCTTTAATACTCATCCCCAGTGGAGTGAACTCATGATGACTGGCCACAGAGGAGGCTGCAGTTTCTGTCTAAAAGTAATCTGAATCAAAAGTATTTCTGGATGAGGTACCATTGCCTTTTTCTGAAGAAAAACTGCAAGGCAGCAGTAGAATTTGGATCAGAGTTCCCATCTCTTAGCCTTTTTGCCGTAACAAGTCCCACAAGGCAGCAGTAGGATTTGGAGTCAGAGTTCCCATCTCTTAGCATTTTTGCCATAACAAGGCTAATGAGGCAGCAGTAGAATTTGGATCAGAGTTCCCATCTCTTAGCCTTTTTGCCATACCAAGGCCCAAAAGGCAGTGATATTTCCCTGGACTTTTTGCAATCAGTGTTGCCCTTCACCTGGATGACCGACTCTTCCAAGTTAACGAGTCCCATCTGCCCAAGGTACTTAAAGGTAGATGCAATGGTTCAATTAATATGATTCCATAGTCCGATCTTTTACAAATGTTCCACCTTTGCTGTAAGTATATTAGAAAGAAAATTAATGAGTTATGGTGAGAGGAACTTCCCTCTAAACTCAATGAACAACCATCAAATGGATTGTTCAACATCAAAAGTTAAAATCTTTTAAGTTCTTAAGTATTCAAGAAATATGAACATTAAGGAATTAAATTGTTTACTTTATGTGTCTGGCTGTTTCTTCAAGAATCAAAATTATGACAGCAGCAGAAAAGGAATAAGTTTTGAATCAAGATTTGAGACTGAAATAATAATTAATTACTATTGAATGGAAGCAAAGCAAGTTTAAAAATTCATCCAGAATTTCAAACGAGCTCAAAGTCACACACTTTGTGATCAATGCAAGACACACAGTTTGACACTCATAGTAACTTTTGGGGGCTTTTTATTTTTGCCATAGAAAAGAAAAAAAATATGGCAGTGTTTGTTTTTCTATTTAATTCATTAACTTTTCTTTTTATGAGGATTATTTCTATTTCTTCCTTAAGGATTAGAGGGGATTATAAATTGTTGCAATGATGGAATCTATATATTCCTCACCTGAAAGTCTAATCCCTTTGTTGCAGATATTGACAGGATAAGACTCTAAGAAAGCAATCCTGACCATGGATGTTTATCAGAAGCAGAGATACATCATTGAATTCATCCATGCAGAAAAAAACTGAACCGTTCAACTAACACTGGCACCTGTGGAATGTTTATCAAGCCAATGCAGTTGATGTCAGCAGAGTTAGGAAGTAGATTTGTCAATTTCAGAGGGGCAACATATATGTGAGTGATGAAGTGCACACCAAATGTGAAAATGGACTGTCTTGTTCACCCCTGGACAAAGTGGATTGAGAATGATGATGGAAATTTTGAAAAATAAATTGTGGAGCACAAAAGGTTGCTATTTTTTTTGGCTACTTCCATTTTTGGATCTCTTAAACTTTTAGAAAATAACTTGAAAATAAGTAGCATTACTTTAAAATCAACCCTCATACATTTTATAACTCAAGTTTTGAATGTCAATTTATTTCTTTTTTTTCTTTTTTTATTTTTTCTATAAACTCAATTTTGACTTTTAAAATATTTTTTCTGCGTGTTTAGTTTGGTTGGTGGGTTTTCCAACAGCCCATTCGAAATATGTTAAATAAGAAAAAAAGATTTGTTTAAATTAAGGCCATTTTAATTCCTTTATCATCTTTTATTTGATTATAAGTAAAATTATTTTTGTTAATGTTCTATCGTTCCTGTGTTGATGTTCTAAAATTTACGACTGTTTTTTTTTTTGTAGAAGTGGTCGTTTACTACATCCACTAAGAGAAGAGAGTTATCCCCCTTTTAATTAATTTTAAAGATATATTGTATGAGTTGTTCCCCTTTATAATATAATAATGAAGTCAGGTGTTAGTTATTATTTTTTCTTATTCTTTGATAAAACTTCATAATTATAATATAATCCACGTCAAATATAATTTATTCATAATAAAACAAATATTTACTTTGTTTATTATCATTATAAATATAATAATTGCACATCTAATATTATCCGCACATTATTTTTTATACTTTATTCTAGTTGTATTTGATAATAATAGGGGAGATAATGCTATATTAAAAGAATTCTCATTAAACAATCAATAATCTAATTTAAAGTCGCCTTTATTCAACACAAGAAGAAAAGAAAAGATATTTCAACTGTATTTTTTCTATCAAAGAAATAAAGAAAAACATTAAGAGTTTAATTTGTTTATTAATTTTATCGGTTTAATAAATCTTTCTCAGGATTTTCATTAAGTGTTAATATCTAGTTGTTAGCTTTTTCATCAAATTTATGAAAAGAGCATTTCGTTTAATTTTAATTTTTGTTAATATCTAGTTGTTAGCTTTTTCATCAAATTTATGAAAAGAGCATTTCGTTTAATTTTAATTTTTGTTGAATATTTGTTACCCTTCACCAATTCAAGTAATTTTTTTTATGATTTGAGTTCATCTGTCTTATTTTCTGATCGAACTCTTGATATTTAATGTTAATTCATTTTATTAATAAATGTTTTAATATTTTTGTATTTTATGACAAAAGAAAGAATCAACATTATTCAAATGGTAAAACAGTGGATGAAAATTTAATAAAGAAAGATAAATATTTTTATTTATCATGAAAAGACTTTTTTTTCAATGTAAAAATCTAAAACCAGACTTTTTATATATTCAAAGAATAACTAAAATTAATAATTAAAAAGATCAGGATGACTCAACACTTCTTCATAGCAAGGATTTGGGTGGGAGACAATCATTATAAAAGTTTTTTTTTCTTGTTATTTTGGTGAATTGCTTGTGATGTACAAAATGGATGTTAGGGAAATTAAAAAGGTCTTTATTCAGAGTTTAGATTTATCAAATAAGTATCCAGGTATCTGTGCTTTGACTGGTTGATGTTCAAGTGATTGTTCTTACCACTGAAGGGACGTGGAGGTTATATAGGTGTATCAGTTTGTGTGTTGGGGGTAGAGTAGTTTTCAAGAGCAATGAATGACCTAATGAGAGTCGGTATGCTGCCTAAATCAATCAATCAATCAATCAATTTTCATATTTCATGGGAATGACTCCCTGATGAAGATAGAGAAAGAAAAAGACTTAATTGATTTAAAAAAAAGACAGAAAAAAAAAGTAAGGAATGGCTATAAATTTTGTTCAGAATTATAAGAAATCTTTAAACCAGCATCTTACAGAAATTTCAATTTCCATATTTCACGAGAACGAGAATGGCTCCCTGGTGAAGATGAGAAAGAAAGACTTTATTGATAAGGAAAAAACATTGAAAAGAAAGAAAGGATATAAGTTTTGTTTGAAACAACAGAAAATACTCAAACCAAAAAAAAAAAAAAAAGTTACTGATGTCTTCCCATGTTGTTTTTTTCTATAATCAACTATTTTAAAAATTTATATGGATGTCTGTGCTACACAATTGTGTTTTGATGACTATTTATTGCTGACTATTTAAATACTTCTTTACATTGACTGTCACCACAAGTTTCAGCCAACTTGAGTGAATCTTTCAAAAAGAGTAAAGCACAGAAGAAAGCAGACAACAGGGCAACAAGTCAGAATCTAAAATTAGTCAAAGGCTTCATATTGAATTGTCAAACTAGCAGAAGTTTTTTTTTTAATATGACAAAGTTTTCACTTACGAAACAAACACAATAAATTTATGTTAAAATCAAAAATCATTTTCTTATTTATTCATAAATATTTTTTATGATTTCTAATGAATTGGATATAACTTAATACATAACAAAAATAAACAAACCAATAGCGATTAAAGGTTTTGAAATCAATTCTAATGATTTTAAAAATTTTAAAGTTATTTAGTTTTGAAAGTTTTAGGTTGGAAAGAAAGTCTTCTTTCATTTTAACGTGACATTTTCTAGTCTAATTGTTTTGGGACTTAGTTGATTAATCTTTACTGTTATTATTAGGTTTTAATTTATTTTTTCAGATTCATTTAGTAGCAGTTATGTAAATTTAATTTAATTCAATCTCCTTAGATGAGCATTGGCCAGATGTATATTACACATTGCACTTTGTATGAATTCAGAAAAGGTTTAAAAGCATCAAAAACAGCAACATTCAACTTGCCTACAAAAATGAGAGTTGAAATGTTCAAACTGATCAATGATGTGTAGAACTATTCTTCTCTAAATAGTCTAGGGTTTTCCATTGTTCAATTATCAGGCCTCATCCTGATAAATTCCAAAAAACTTGATCAATGACAGTTTAAACAATTGAGTGAATTTGTTAATTTTTTTCCTCAATCAAGAAAACAATTTTCTGTCAATCTTGAAGTGTTTAAGAATGTTAATGATGAAAATCTTAAACGAATTGTTCAAGAATTGAAATCCATTTTAATGCTTGTTGCAGAGAACCACAAGACAAACAAAAATCTTGGGGAAGACTTTAAATTTGGACCAAGAATTTCATTTAATTTATTTTGCAATCAATTAAAAGAGTTCCTATTTTCTCTTCTTTGAGAAACAAATTCAGCAGACACTGTTTTCTCAACAAAATAATCACAAGCAATGAAAAAAAGGATCCTGTACAAAAAAGGAATGACAGAAACTGATGCCAATGGAAAAAGAGAAAGAAAACATAACCGAGAATTGCATCCAGAAAAATTGATGCTTTG
This sequence comes from Idiosepius hallami, assembly GCA_034780655.1. Classification (NCBI taxonomy): domain Eukaryota; kingdom Metazoa; phylum Mollusca; class Cephalopoda; family Idiosepiidae; genus Idiosepius; species Idiosepius hallami. The sequence goes on from JAUZSX010152018.1 coordinate 15,753, forward strand.
TGTTTGTTGGAATTCAAAGTCTGTAGTCTTTTATGAAGGTCTGTAATTAAAAGAAACTTCAATTTAAGAAACTGCTATTAAATCAATCTGAAACAATTAAAAGATAATAATAAGAATAAAGATTGATCAACTAAATTCACAAACAAAAAGACTAGAAAATGTTGCATAAAAATGTGACAGAAGTTTTTATTTATAAATATTAAAATAAAACTTGCTTCCAAGTATTTTAATCAAAAGCCTGTAAATATGACATTGTCCATTAGAAAGACAATTGGGATTTATTTAGACCAAAAAAATGGCAGGACTTTACAAATATTTTGTAGATTTAAAGACGGATAAGGAAACAAAAAATTCCTCAAGACAAAACTGTTTCTTTATAATAATATTCTTATTTCAAGCTTAAACGGAAATTGTGTCAGTAAATAATCTGATAAACAAGCGGTTTTGAAAGGACATTTATTGCTTTATTTTTGGTTTAATGCCTGCGTTTGGGTATGAGAGCAGGGATTGGACCATCTCATTAAATACTGGGTTTGGGTAAATTTAAGAAACTTTGACTCAACAGATTTTCTCAGTTCAATACAACTTCAGACTAGAGACCTGACTTTTGAATTACTGATGCTTTACTGGATTTACTTACTACCACCTCCACCATTACTATTTCTACTACTATCATTGTTGCTGCTACTGCTATGAAGTGCTACTGCTGTTATTTTGGATAAATTACATCTACAACTGATTTCATTTTACTGAGGTTTAGCTTTTTTTTTACCAAAAACAATGGTACAGGAGCCAAGAACACCACATTATTAAAAGACTTTATTGCTTATTTCACTTTCTTATTTTTTACTTCAATATTGAAGAATCAAGTCTCTTTGGTAAACTCTGTTGCTTTCCTACTCTTATCTTTCTACCCAAAGCTTCAATGAAAATATTAATCAGTCAAAATGTTGTAAAACAAATAACAATAAGGATGAGGACAATAGTACAAAAAATGTTTGTAAAATTTATCATAGCTCATCTCAATGATTCTAAATGATAAAAAAATCTTTATCATCGAATGAAGTTCTCATCTCAAATAATTGTATGTTTGGTTTCTGCGTTGATTTTTTTTCCATTGGAGTTATTTCATGGAATTGCTGGCTGGCCTTAAGTTGCATTCTGTAATTTGTAGAATATTTTAGCATTGAAATATATCTATGCCTTTACAATTAACCTTGTAGAAGAACGATGACAAACACACGTGGCCGGCTTGGCCCAAAAGTACATGTAAATAAATGACACTGCAACGACTGGTTGGATAACGATAAAAACATATATAT
>JAUZSX010152127.1:0-17073 GCA_034780655.1 Idiosepius hallami
AAAGCCCGGGTAAGAGCACGTAAAAATGGCCTTGTGCCAAACTTGGGTGTGCTCACCAAGTAAATATCATACATATATATATATATATTTGTAAAAATCATTGCTTATATTCATAGTATAAGTGCTCAATATCAGTGATAGAGGGCGAGTAGTTGATCAGCCAGCACGGAAGTCAATCAATGGTCTTAGGTGACTGTCAGTTTCGCTTGTAATAATCATTGGTGGTTATATAGTTTTACATCAACAAATATTTTTGCCAGTCTTTTAGGAATATTTCGAGATGAAGATTTATAATCTATGCCCCCATAACGTCGTTGAGTCTCTACTTTTGATATACGTTCTATATACGACCTTATTGCCTGGCACGTTACTAGGACACAACAAATTCGATTTGGAACGCTATTTTCAGGGCGTCTTATTTTCCCGCCTTTTTTCATTTCCAAGGGCTTTCGACCAGTAGTGGCGAATAGGTCAGAAAAAGATGCTACATTCTTATCCCTGCCAATTACAAAAAAAAAAATTTCAAAAAATATCAATTTTTCGCCCTTTCCCAAGCATTTGAACGCAAGGTCTGTAAAGCGTTTACTATTCACACATACATGCACATATGATTCAGACTCACAGTATTATGCGTTTATTCTAATTTTTTCTTTATAATTCATTAATTATTTTAAAGTATAGATTAAATCATTTTAGATTTTAAAAAATCATTTAAGTTTTAACTACCAGATGATCTTGAAACTTGTCCATTTCATTTTGCCTAAGCCGGCATCGTTTTCTTTGAAATCTTAACAAAAAAATGTCTCGCGCTCGCTTTTCAATACCGCTACCGAATGTCAATCGGTAGCGGTATCGGTAGTTTTTTTTTTAATACCGACGGGATCGGTAGCGGTAGCAAAAATCTACCGCCGGTAGTACCGATCTACCGAAATACCGAATGTCAATCGGTAGTCCCAGCTCTGATAATTAGTATTATTTAGATTATTCAGACTGTTATTCTCATGTTTATTCTTATAGATACAATGTTTGTTTATTTGTGTGAATTTCTCAGATTAGGCTTGATAATTAGTATTATTTAGATTATTCAGACTTAACTAATATATATGCTCTATCACTGATATTGAGCACTTTAACTATATATATATATAAAAGCAATCTTACTCTACAGAATAATATATACATATATATACATATATAGCACAAAAACGTAGACACGGAGTCAACAGCCTTTGCTGACCGTCCTGACAGATCACTGAAGTTAAGAAACATCAAGCCTGTTTAGTACTTAGATGGGTGACCATTTATGAATAGGCAGGTATCATATATTGCACCAGGACGTGGAAATACACAGGTTAGTGTCTGGGGGCATGGTTAACCCCTGGTAAGGAATGCATGTCACACAGGTGGTAAGGGGTGTCTTCATGAATATAGAGGAATAAAAAGCAAATCAAATGAATTGGTTTGAACAAATCCTTTCAGTTTAGATTAAATTTGCAGTTTTCAAAAAAATGACTAGTGTGGACTTTCTTTTTGGCAGCACTGTAATCATAATCATGGCAGCACTGTTCAAATCCCAGTCAAAACCATTGCATCCACTATTACCCGCTTCGGGCAGATGGGGCCCATTAACTCGGGAGACTAACTCATCTACATGAAGGGCAACACTGATATCAAAATCCCACAAAGTTCCTCCAGGTTGGAGGTTGAGCATAGAGCTAGCGACTCTCTTTTCTAAAAACAAGTATGCTATGGAAACAGCAAAAAAAAAATTTGCTGCCCAATGCACCACTGGGTGTAATGGTTGATGAATAGCAGGCAGTGGTTGCCGGGGATACAGTTACAAGATTCAAAGTTCCTATTAGGTGTTTAAGTTAATCACCTGATGGAGGCCAGTACTGTGCTTAGCCACTAGGCAACCCCGTTGCAGAATGCGCCTTGTAGCCCCTTTACCTTAAAAATGCAAGTTGCAGCCCCAATATTTTGTAGTTTTCGACTATATAAACATACATATATATATATATATATATATATATATATATATATATAGAGAGAGAGAGAGAGAGAGACAGGCAGAAAGTTAGATAGATTGATAGTTATTTAAGTGTAATAATGATTTTATAATTAATCCTAACAATTAATTATTTTGGTATTTTTTTACATTACAAAAGATCTGTGAAGCCTTGCGGCCCCTAGGGAGCTTGTGGCCCCCCTGCAATTTTTGGGTCTGCGGGGGCCCTTAGTATGACCCTAATGAAGGCCAGAAGACAAGGTGAGCAAAATGTGATAAAACAACAACAATAAAAAGATAAGGACAACAGTCCACAAATCAATAGCTTTAAAGTACAAAATTTATAAAAAGATCTTAAAGATAAGGAATAAATTAGACTTAAAAACACAGCATCTCATAAGGAGAAATATCATTAATGAAAAATCAAAAACTATAGAAGCAAAATAAGAAATCAAAAAGGCCAACAGCAGGAAATGTAAAGCTAAAAGAGCTAAACTTCCATTCATAATTGTTGCAATTTAAAAGACAAATAAATTAACAAACGAGGAGGGGGGAGGACATGTGTAAAATGAAATCAAGCATTTGACTTTATAATTACAAAAATATTATTAGATACTCAGAGTTCCCAAATAAATCTTGACTTACTTTCAATTTGGAAAATATGGAAATTTAGTCATATTATTTACCATGGATAATTCCTGATAGTCTGGTGATGCTGACATCTCTACAGGGAGGAATAAAACGCAGAGACAATGGAGCATTGGTAAAAACTCGGGCTCTGAAGTCGTAGTACGCAAGTTCAAATCCCAGTCAAAACCATTGTATTCACCTTTAGCTTCCTCGGGCAGATGGGGCTCGTTAACTCGGGTTGGTGCTCACCAAGTAAATATCTATACAGAGTTGGTCATAAGTTGCACACCAAAGCATGTGAAATAATTCTGATTATAATAAATGTTCTTCATTAACACCAAACTTAACTAATGAACTGAAAGACACGTTAGACACATTGGTACAATCACAAATGCTCAAAATTCTCATCATTTGCATTGATGCACATTTCCAGTCGCTGTTCAAAATTTCCATAAACTTTATCAAATAAGTCACCGTTTCCATCTATGTGATTGCACCCACAAATTATCTGCTGCAGCAAAGATGGTCGATATCTGCAATTCTTGTAAAGTAGACTATTTGTTTGAGGTGTGCCCCAAAAATAAAAAGATAATTTGCCTCGCAGATTTTACATTGTTTCGCATCACACTTCACTTCATCTTTTGGTGCATGACTTATGGCCCACCCTGTATATTTGTTGCAATATATCCATAACTGCTCCTCAACTATATTTTCATTTCTATTCTTTCTTATCTATATATTATATATTCACTCTGTTTATATTGGAAGTTGAAATGCTCAATATCAATGATATAGCATGCATGTGTAGTGTTTTTGGTTCTTCAAATTAATATTGAAATAAAAAAAAAAAAACTGAATTTTTTAATTATTTTTTTATTTTTGAGATGAGGTTTCATAAATTAAGCAGACTTTATTTTTCGGACTTCTGTCATCATCTGGTATTTTCGATGTTTCTACACTACGTTTCGGTGTAGTATACCTCAAGAGAAAAGGTGCAGCATCCCCATTTGAGGTTACGGTTAAAAGACCTGAAGACAGCCTAAGGTAAACTAAGCCAAAACGCAATGTAGAAACATCAAAATTACCCAGATGGAGACAGAAGTCTGAATAATAAAGTTAATTCTTAAAAAAACTGAAACTTTTTAATTTTCTAACATAATGTAATTAACCATTCTATGTAATTAAAAAAAAATAAATGTAACTTAAAAATCCATCAAGAAACAGTTATAAACTTATTTTAAATGATAAATCACTATTTTCAGACTGTTATAAAAATAGATTAAAAAATTAGTTACATCCAACACACAATTATTTAAAAAGAAAGTTTTGTAAAATAATTCATGGTACTAGTATACTCAATCACTCTATTTTCTTTAACATATATAATTTACTCTAAATCCTATTGAATTCAAATGTCATCACATATAAGACAGAAAAAAAAACTCGACAACCTGTTTATTGGAATAAGGTAAAAATTTGTTAGAAAGTAAAAAATAATCAGAAAAGAAAGTTAAGAAAAAAAAAGAACCATTTTATGTAAAGAAGACGCAGTTCTCCCTAGCGGTAAATCAATGAAATAAAAACCTAGGAGCAGACAACTCTGATGTTTGATTAAAAAAATATCGGTTATTCGCCCTTGTCTTTAAACTCTCCAACGTCGATCCTAACCATATTGTCTAACTTTCATTTCGATTTTCTCAATTTCTTATTTATCTTCGCTAATAAAATACTCATTCGTCTTCATAGATTTAAGCTTGCTGTTTTATCTGAAGAATTAAGTCAACGCCTTAACGTTTTTGCCCATTTCTTCTTCGTTTCTTTATCAAACTCTAGCCGCCACTTATCCCGAAACCTTCCTCTTTCTTCAACGGTTTTATCTACTCTAACCGACACTCACTGTCCCGCTCTTACAAAGAGAGCTAGCAACGAAAAAGACGGAGTGGGAGGAAGGTTTTTTAAAATTTGAACGTAAAAGAGTAATAAATAAATTGAGAGAGGGGGAATAATAGAAAGGCACAGCAAATAACTAGAGGGAGTTTTTTTCTAGGCCTTCTACTCTTTGTATTAAAAGTCAGAATTAGTTTTTAGTGTGATTTCAGCAGGGAGATTGGATTTTTATTTTAAACTTAATGTCTAGTTGAAGTTTCTTTTTCATTTTTTTTCTTCTTTTGTTGAAAAGTCTGGAAAAGGAGTTTTAAAAAAATCCTAAAACAATACCAAAAGCTAGAAAAAAAAAAACAAGAGAAAGAAAAAAAATATATATTTATCTCCATCTTCTTTTAACCAAGAGAAAAAAAATAGTCAAAAAAATTCTGTCACACCTATTATTATTATTATTGTTATTATTAATATTATTATATTTATATTATTATTATTTCTTCCAGTCTAGAAGGAAGAATTTAGATTTTTAAATGTTTTAATAGAGATTTCTAGATCTTGGACGAAGTGATTATTGTGCCTATTGGAAAGAATTAAGACGAAAAAGGCACAACAAACAACATACATCAATTACAAAAAAATCCCATACGATATACACGTTTACAATCTATGAAAAATATATCATTAAAGCTGGTCTAAACAACCAGTTTTTCATTAAAATACCCTCTATGATTACATACGTGTTGGAAAACGGAATAAAACTGGTCTCTTTTTTTAAAAGCAAGACCAACATAACATGGCATTTAACGGTGGTGGATATTTAGGAGCACCAAGAAATACTTCAAATCCAGTCCAAAGGGACTTTTTCCTACATTATTGTCCAGGTTAGTGAATTTATTTATTTTAATTCGTTTCAATATTCAACAAATAAAATTAAAGTCCAATCTGCTTAAAAAAAAAAAAAAGTAATAATAACCCTAACCGTTTTCGTGATCATGTGTGGACGAAAAATGTCTATCTGACTGACTGACTGTTTGACTGTGCAAAGAAAATCCGTTTCTCTATCAACATTAAAATAGATATAGAATAGGTTTATATAATATTTAAAAAAATCTACTATAAGAGAATAAAGCCTTTCTTTATCAAATATCTACATCTATCTACATAGAAAATCAATCTCAAGTATCCCTTTCCTTTCTAAACCTATAAAATATGCCTAAAATGTCTATAAAACAATAAAAAGTAAATGACATATATACGTAAAATGAAGTAAACGAGTCTCCTATCTCAATTAGTGTTTATGGTAATAAAAATGAATTTTATTTATTCTTATATTTGAAATTATTTTTTATCATTGCTTAAAAAAACTCCCTTAGATGTGAAAGAACCAGTAAATGAATTTTCAAAAACATATGCAAGGAAAAACTAAGTGCGTATTTCAATTTTTTCTTTGTGAAGTCCTTAAAAAAATCTTGTTCATTTGTACTGTTTTTCTCACATAAGTTTATTTTTTATATCTGTTTTTCACCCTACATTGGAAGATAATGTCCAATTATTACAACTTTAGTAAAGAAAAAGAAAAACAACCTGTATTAAAGATTTTTTTCTTTCTCCCCATGTGTGTATATGAATACGTGTTCAAATAAATAGCATTCATTACATTCACTATTAAGTTTACCTTGATAAAAAAAAATAGATACCTATACAATACATAATGTTTTAACTTCTTAGAAATTAGTTTTTTTTCTTTATTTAAACCAAACTATCTTTTTAAGGAAATATTTATGAAATGAAAATTAATTTTGAGGATGTTTTTTCTATTGCATGCATGGTCTGGTCCTTCCTTCTTGGTTTTCTCATTTACATCCGAAGATGATTTGAATTTTATTTTGCTTGCTTGCATATTTATTCCATTCACGTTTTCTCATTAAATCGAAATGGTTCTAACATCTTTTCATTTTATTAAAATAGACAGGCATTTCTTAGTGGTATAGACTAAACGAAAAAAAAAGAGCACTAACTAAAAAACTACCTTACTAGACTTGGTGGTTGTGGAGTGGTGGTTTCTTCAGTGACACTCCAATCTAGTGTCCATCCATTGCATTAAATTAATAAATCTTAACTTAATTAAACTAATTTAACAAAAATATAACCCTTTCCTTCTTTTCCTCATTTTCTAATTTTTTTAAATTATTATTATTAATATTTTGCAAATAACTTGAAAAACTATTGGAATTCCAAGTGTTCGTTATTTAACTCGAGTGAATAGTGATGATTGAAATGTGTGGTGACTGGGGATTGCTTCTTCTTGGTGCCCCCTGGCTTGTCCCCCACAATATGGGGACAGGGTTTGAAATGAAATTATTAAAAAGCGATGTGAAAGAATTTAAAGCATCTGACCGGACCGGACTGGACTGGACTGGGCTGGACTGGACTTGCTGATTTGACTCTTCTTTAAATTCATTCATTTTTTTAAGTTTTTTTTAACTCTGTTAATGATTAATGTCAAGTGTCTGTTTCTGTTTAAGTCTGTGTTTGTTCGGTTGTTTTTTTTTTGTGTGTACTGTATACACACACCGTGACCGACCAATGGTGGGGAGGAGGAGGGCTATTTTATTTTTGTTAAACAAAACAAGAAAACAAAGAAGAAAGATCTCTATCTTAATATCTGCAATTAATTTTTTAATTGTTTTTTTTTTTTTCGTTTATTTTTTTCACGTGTCTTATTTTAAAGGAGGAGGTTTTTGTGTGTGGTTGTAAAGTTTGCGTTTTGTTTGTAATTTCAATAGGAAAGGAAGAAAACTATGGAATAAAGTAGGAGATTGGATGGATAAATATTGACGGATGGATGGATGGATAGATAGATAGATAGATAGACTGACTGATAACTAGATAGACAATTAGAAATAGAGAGAGAGAGATAGAAAATATTGGTAATGATATCATATCACATTATGTTGAATTGAATGATCACACTCTCAAACACATTGTGTTTGTTTGTGGATATTATTCACAGTCACACACATTTGATAAAAATATCATTTCATTTATTGAATAGGAATAATTTCATATACAAAACAAATCAACCATAAAGTCCTGCTTTTTTGTAAAATAGAAAACTAAAAACAATCTTTTTGAGTTTGCCTTTGTTGTTGTGGCATTTGGTGTTTGTTGTTGTGATTGATAAACTTTTCTTTTTTTTCTTTTTTTCTTCTTCTTTGAAAGAATTCCACCTCTTCTTCTTCTTCTTCTTCTTCTCCGAGGTTCATAAGTGATTGATTAATTTCAATCACACAACACAAACAAAACAGACATTATTTCTATTTTTCTCTTAATACAAAACAAAATAAACATCTTATCTCTTGTATTAATTAAAATGCCTTTATCTTATTTTAAATATCCATAATGACCCCCTCATCTTTATTTCAAAGTATTTGTCAGAATTAAAATATTTTTAACTTTCGTTTTGGGTTTTATTTGTTAAAATTTTATTGAATTCTCTTATCATTCGTTGACGTTGAGATGATCAATTTTATAAGTATTCGGACTAATGTCCTCATCTTTATTTTTATTTCTTTCTGAATATTTGAGTGAATCAATATTATAAGTATTATTCAGACTATTGTCCTCATCTTTATTTTTATTTATTTCTGAATCCTTCTGATGAGCTATGACCAATTTTAAAGAGAGTTTTCGAAGTGTTGTGAAACGAATAAAGATGAGGACAATAGTCTGAACAATATCTGTAAAATTTGATTTTTTTTTAATTACAATACCATTTTTTTTGTAAACAAAAGATAATTAGAAGATAAGAAGTGTTTTTTTTTGTTATTTTATTTTGTAAATAAAAGTATTTTTCTTTGCATCGATTATTATTCAGTTCTAAATTGCATTAGACAAAGAAGAAAGACTCAAATAAAAGAAATTCTATAAATATTAATAAGACTAAGAAGACTGAATGGACAGTACTTGTTCTTCTCTTTAAGTGAAATTATTGGATTAGTTTTTGGATTATTTCTCTTGTTCTTCTTGACATAATAACTGGCGACGAGGAGCGACACATAGGAAGACGACGACGACCACTTGGCAAAGATGTCTGCTTGCTTGTCTGTCACGTGATTTTATTGCCAGCTACGGATGGCTTGAATTGTCAAAAAAATACACAAAGAAGACCGAACCCAACCCAACCCGACGATTTTGACAGACCAGCCAGCAACGAAAAGAAGAAAAATACCGTTACAAACCTGTTTTACCTTGCCCACTACTACTAAGTACTGACTGCTATAAAGCAAAAAGCGTTTATCTATTAATATTGTTTTGTTTTGAAAATGATCGATAATAATGAATGCTAAAAACTTGAAGAAAACAAGGCCGTTTTTTTCTTGTTTTTTTCTTCTTTTTCTTTGCTTATTGTACCAACTAGTAGCACTTTCTTCAATCTCGCTTTGTCTATTTGCTATTGACTCTCTCTTTCTTTCTCTCCCTCTTTCTTTGATTCAATTAATCTATCTCTCTTTCTCTCTCTTTCTTTGATTTACTCTGCCTGTCTCTCTCTCTCTCTCTCTCTCCTTTTAATTCACTCAATCTGCCCATCCGTCTGTCTGTCAAGTTAACATTGTTTCACGTCATTTCTGTTTATTGTTGTTGTTGGTCAGCTTCGTCTGGTCTCTTTATTATAATGCTATGACTCTCTTTCTGCCTCTCTCTCTCTTCTATGACTCTCTTTCTGCCTCTCTCTCTCTTCTATGACTCTCTCTCTCTCTTCCTCACTCTCTCTCTTCTATGACTCTCTCTCTCTCTTCCTCACTCTCTCTCTTCTATGACTCTCTCTCTCTTCTCTGACTCTCTCTCTCTCTTCTATGACTCTCTCTTCTCTGACTCTCTCTCTCCCTCCTTCTGCTATAAAATTGTAATAATAGACGACTTACGCCAAATAAATGGACGTAAAGGAACTGACGGAAGGACGGACGGGTCCACTTTTACATATCAAACTCTTTTTCTTTTTTATCCTTCTTCTTCAGTCCACCCCACCCATCCTAGACCCACTAGGTCTCGACCCAACACTACCCGTCATAAGAAAACAAAACGAATTAATCACCCTTTAATCACCAATTTTTTTGTCAAATTACCTTTTATTCATGAAAATCGAAATTAAAGCCTTTTTGTTTATTTTTTGCTCGAACCACGAAAAATAACGGAAGAGGAAAGAAAACAACAACAAACCAACCAACCAAACAAATCTTTGTTTTCCAATTTTTACCAATGAATATAAATAGAAGAAATGGAAAAAAAATTCCAACGATAAAAAAAAAATTATTGAGAATATAGTTAATGCCGATGCTTTTCGGAATACACCTTTGTCATACAAATACACAACAACATATAAATAATAATAATAACCCTGACAAAGATTTCGAAATGAAATGCGTCGGCATTAACTATATTCTTGTTTTTGTCTTCTTTTATAAATAAATGAAATATGATTCGTTTGTTGTGTTTTTAAAGATATTATTTTATCCACAAGACTGAATTGTTCAAATGAAAGAAAGCAGGCAACAGGGTTCCATAATTTCATTTCAACCAGCACCAGTTGAGAAATTCGGTCAAGGAATAAATTAAAAAAAAAAAAAAAGACTTGACTTTTCCTCATTACTCTTCTTTTTCTTTTTCTTCTTTTTCTTCTTCAAGATCCCAAACTACAACAACCGCTCTTTTCTTGGCCCTTTTTTGATTTGTCCGACCTGCTCCTTTCCCATAACCCCATTAATAAGGCCTGGCCAGTCAGTCTGTCGGTCGGTCAGGCTTCTTTAACAAACAAAACTACTACATAGACAACAGAAGAGAAACAGCTGATTTTTTGTTATTTGTTTTTTTTTTGTTTTTTTTACTTGAATTCAACATGGCGACGGGGGGGGGATAATTTAAACTTCTTTATTTTTGGATTTATTTAGAATGTCCTAGCTTGCTCTTGGATCATCTCTCTCTCTCTCTCTCTCTCTCTCTCTCTCTCTCTCTCTCTCTCTCTGAATGGCTACTGTTGTTGAGCTGAGCAGGAAGACCTACCTCTCATCACCCGATTGAGCTCAGAGTTTTCTTAATCTCAGATTGAACTGAGACTCCCAGTCCTCACCCTAGAGGGTAACTCTAACCAAAGAGGTTTCTTTATCATGGTCGGTCGTTGTGAAGGAAAGGGTTTGAGGGGAAAAAGTTCTTTCAGTTTGACTGCTTAATGCGTTTGACTAATTCTCATCCCACAAACTGCAGACCAACCAGCCTTATACAATACTTGATATTCCTATGTGGTCACCCATCTTACTGAACAAGCTTAGTTCTGTGATCTGGTGGAAACTGATGTCTCTCTTTGCACATGACTGAGCCTTACAAAAATACAATTCGCACGCAACTGCGCCTATCTGAAAATGCAATTCCCACACAACTGTGCCTTGGCTGCTGTTGCTGATCGGATTTGTTCTTTCTCCTCGATCTTTTACCAAAATAACTAGGATGTCTGATTGTTGCCCAGTTATTACCTACTGCCTATCCAGTTCTGTTTTTCTCCAAATACCACATGCTTCTTCTTTTCCTTCTTTCTCACTCTCAAACCAACAAAAACCAACATTTTTGGATGGACACACACACATACATTCTGACAGAAGGTGTGTATGCACAAAATCGAAAATAATCGGAAAAAAAAACATAAATTAACCAAAGTAATTTTTTATAAACAAATTATACGATAAATTTAAATATTGTTTAAACAATATTTATTATTAAGGAAAAATTTTTAGTTTCTGTTGGCAGAAAGAAAGTAGGAATATTTTCGTCAATGAATGAATAAAATTTAAGTTTTAAAATATTAATAACAACCGTTTTGATCTGCTCCTCCTAAATTCAGCAAGAAATTTTATCAGAAAATACATAATAAATCTTGAAATATCCGTAACTTAAACAAAAACAATATTTTTTTATGATTAAAATAATAATAATAATATTAATATCTTATTTAAAAAAAAACCAAAAAAAACTGGGTCTACACCAAACAAACCGGTGACTGAATTGAGTGACCAGATGTGACATACCAATCAATCAATCAATCAATCAATCAATCAATCAATCTACCCACGCTTCACACATCCTTTCACCCCACCCTCTTCTTTTTTTCTTCCTTCCTTCCTGATAAATATCTTCTTCCTATTTATTTATCAAAACTGAAACAGACATTTTTAACTTACAACATGACAGACGGACAAAACTTAATTTTGATTTTCATAAAATATTTTTTTCTTTTGTAAAATTCACTCATTTTCAATTCACTTTATTATTGTTATCATTGGTAAAAACTTCGAATCTGGAATTGTAGAAATCGAGTTAGAATCCCAGTCAAAACCATTGCATTCACCTTAAAAAATGGCCTTGTGCCAAACTTGGTTTTGGCTGCTGCTTTCTAAGTAAATATTATTATTATTATTATCATATATTCCACTTATGAGTTTTCTTTTCTATTTGTAAACAAATCAAATGTTTTACTCGTTGTTCTGACGTCATCATCAGTAGGGTGTTTTTTTTATTTCTAAGGGATTGTCTTTTTATTGTAGTTTTTAAAAAAGTGTGAATTGATAATTTTTTTTTTGTAATGCAAAATGAATGCTTAAAAATAACGTCTAAGATATTTTTAAAACAATACAAAAAGCTGAAAATGACAAGTAAATAAGATCTCTTTCTCTCTCTCTTTCTCTCTCCCTCTGTCTCTCTCTCTGTCTCTCTCTCCCTCTTTCTTTCTCTAACTGTCTGTCTCTTTTTCGTCCCTCTCAGGCATCCTAGTTCCACCTGTATACACTTGCTGAAATTGAAATAAATACTAACCATCTCTCTGTCTGTGTCTTTATCTATCCATCTGTCTCTCTCTCTCCCTCTGTCTCTCTACTTATTTCTCTTTAGCTATCTATATCGATTTTTTAGTGGCTGAGAGTGAGTGGGTGGTCTTGTGATGTGGGTTGGTAGTGGTGTGTCCACATTTGCCCCCCCCCTGCACGTCAGGTCATCTTCATCTTCTTCATAGCTCATGTCTTATCTGTATAGATAGCATCATAACAAAAACAGTCATCTGGGCTGAAATGAATCTCTCTAGTTTCCAGGACAGTCCCACTCCAGCCATATCGATTGATCACAGGAATAATCAATGAAATGAACCTTGACCTTTTTTTTTTCTTAAATGTTTTTTCAAAAAAGTTTCAAAACAAATCCATTTTATTCTTTCTTTTTTTTTTTTTTTTTTTTTTTTTTGTTTTTAATTTATTTTTATTTTATGTTAACTATAATGTGTCCCCCCAAGAGGGGGGGGGAGATATATAATATGGGTTATGGTAATTCTGGAGCTGAATCTCCTGTTAATTTTTATAATTATTATTGTTGTCACATTTTTTCTTTTTAGTTCTTACGAATGGCTGGGTTGATTTTTGTTAGAATTTTGTTTTCCAATTCCAGGAAGATATTTCTTTCTTTCTTTATACAATTCAAAACTTGAAATTTTCTTTTTCTTCCCTTTATTTTCCAAGCAAATTTCATGCTCTTTCAAATAAACTATGAATTATTTATAAAAAAAAACTATCTTCACTAATTTTCCAAACCTTTAAATGCCCACCCCAAGCAAAACAAGGCCAGTTAACATTTGTTATTTTGCATGAAAATTAGTTTTGATGTCGGGAGGAGTAAAAAATTAGAAAATCAAAATGGTATACATATATCACACACGCACACCCCATTCAACAATTTATTGTTAAAATATTTGTTGGAAATTTTAAAAGGATATTAGTGAAAAAAGTATTAAACCAATGTAAGTAAATGAATAAATAATGTTTGTAAAAAAAAGTGAGAAATTATCAATAAATGGTCTCTCCAGTTATGGAAAAAAGAAAAAAAAAATCAAGCATGCATTTGTGTTGGCCTTTGGGACCATTCCTTAAACAACGATGCGATTATTCGCCATTGGAATTTTTCTTACACGGTAAAATCCCTTGTGCCAAAAAAAAAAAAACAAATAAAAAAACAAATTACTTGCTACAAAGAAAACAGGTGGTTAAAACTTTACTGGAATTGATTGCTTACTCAGCAGGTGCTTCTTCTTGCTGTCTGTTATGTTTATTTACTTTTTAGTGAAATTATGAGTTGATCTTCAGTCTTAAATCAATATTTGTTTCTTTTCTTTTTTTGTTGTTGTTGTAAAAGATCTCAGTAAAAATGGTAAAATAAGTTTTGTGTTTCTAGTAGTAAGTAGTGAATGACTGACTCGATCGCACTCCTGTCTCATTATGATGATAGGATTTTTGTTTTTAAACTTCTAAAATATACTGAATTCTAAAAATGCTAAAATACAAAAAAAAATTTAAATATATTAACACTAACGCTTAATTTTTGTGAAAACAAAACTAAAAGACAACAATGTTATACCCAGAGTATAAATTAATATTTTCTTTCCTTTACACATATTTTGTTAATAAATTTAAAAAAGCAGAGAGTAGGGTTAGGATGCTTTTACTTTCATGTATTTTTTTAAGATGTATTTAAAGACTTGAAATTTCTCAAACTTGCATTTAAATCAAATGTGGAACAACGTATAAAAACACAAGCTCACATTTAAGGATTGTTTTGTTTTTAAACAAACTTAAAACATGACTAAAATCCACATCTTTTATTAAATTAAAAGATTAGAAGAAAAAATACCAAATAAATAAAATAAAATAAATTCTAAATTAACTTTTTGTATTTTTCAAGTTATTTTTCTTTATTAAAATCAGAAAAACAAAAATGGATCAGGGTTACTGAAACAATATTTTTAAAAAATGATTTGGATTTTCACCTAATTTTGAAGAAATAATTTATTTGATTTGCAAAACATGGAAAAATAATAGCAATAAAGTAAAGTCTATCTGTCTGTCTCTCTCTTTCTCTCTCTCTCTCTCTCTCTGTCTCTCTCTCTCTCTCTCTCTCTCTCTCTCCTAAAATTTTATACTATTATGTTGAAGTTTTTTTAAATTTATTTCATTTATGAGCAATTTTTTGTGAGTAAAATTCAACTTTGGTTTGTTCCATCATCTTTTTTTTCTCTTCTCTCTTCTCTTATTTCCTTTTCTTCTTTCTTCTATTCTTCATTTATTTCTTTTCTTTCTTCTCTTTCTTCTCTTCTTTCTTTTTCTTTCCTTCCTTGATGACTTGATAATTATCTTTTGAACTTCTTATGAATGAAACTCAACCTCCTTTTTTTTAGATCAACTTGTTTCAACTTCTTCCATCAATAATCATTAAGATTAAACTTTTTGCTTTTAGAAACAAAAAACTTTTTCCTTCCTTTATAAATAAATGAAAATATTTTCTACGATTCCTTTTTAAGGGAGGTCCACTTGGCCTACACCAGTTTGAATACTAGTTGTTCGATTTGCGTTCATATTCAAACTACTTGGGAAAAGTATGAATACCCACATCCACTCCAGCTATGGGTTAAATAGTGCACATTGTATTATTAAAAAAACTTCTGTGGACAAAAAAATCCCCAAAAACCGTTTATCAGAAAAATGAATGTTTTCTGCATTAAATGGCCTAAAAAGGTTGATATACACCAGAGCAGGAAGTAATGTTAGTCTCTGGGGGTGTTCTTAAAAAACTGGGTAGATGCACTCCTAGTCTTTGGTAAGTCAGGCATCTATACATGCTTATTTAAGTTTAAATTCCCATGAGTCTTAGCACGGAATCCTGTGTGTGTTCACTGGTTGAGCCAGCTAAACCTGCAGAGGTCAGTAAACCCCCCCACACACACACACGAACAAGTGTGCCAGGCAGGGAAGTGAAAAATAATTTTCCTGATGTTTTTTTTTTTCACTTCTTGTTTTCTTACAAAAAACTTAGTTGTGGAATCGAAACAAGACTGGGAGATTATATTAGGATGCTTGACCCCACAACTAAATTTCTTGTAAGAAAACAAGAAAAAATTGAATGAAAAATATCAAAAAGAAAAGTTAAAATTCTTTTTAATTAAACGTATCTGAAATATATTTTATTTACTTATTGAAAAATTTATGGTTTGTCTTCTGATATTAAAATCTGTGTCATTAACAACTATATTATATTTACTTGGTGAGCAGCACCAACCAAGTTTGACACAAGATGTTCTGATGATGGTTTGAATTAACCAAAAATGCTAGAGTGTCAGCCTATAAATTCCCAAAGATTTGATTATTAAATTATTTAATGTCTATTAATTTTCGGGGATCCTCTTTATTATTTTGACTTGATGAGAAGGACACACCCAGATATGCAAATCTATTGCGACTAACCTCTTTACTAAGAGAGAGAGATGAACTGCTTCTTCTTAATGTTATTTTAAACTTTAATAACCTGTTGCTAAGTCATCAAGGTTCATTAGAGATTTGGACCTCCTCAGTAGAACAACATGTTCACATTTAAAACAATTAACTTCTTTGATGCTATGTATGTATGTGTGTGTGCAAATGTACATAAATATGACACTGTGTTCGCATAAGACTTTGTGTACATATATGTGCATACATATATGAAGGTGGTTGTGTGTGTGTGTGTGTGTGTATACACTTATGATGGTAGTTGTGTGTGTATAGATGCAATAGTGCATGTGTGTGTATAAATACAGTAGTATGTGAATATATATCAATACAGTAGTGTATGTAGTCCTTTTATATGATTGCTGTTATTACTATAGAAATTTCAGGACAATTAGATGTGCAACACACAATTGTGATTCAACAATTGAAATGCATTGAAAAAATAAATTCAGTTGCCAGAAAATGGTTTCCTTACAAATTGTTTTTTGACATAACTTGGACATTAAAACATATTATGGATATATAAGTAAAATGTGTGTATATATGCATGTATGGATATATGTCATATATAGCTATTTATTTAAAAAAACAAAAAGAAACAAGAAAAATATAAAAGAAAAAGTAGAGGAAAGAATAAAGGAAAAAGAAAAGAAAAATTTAGCAGTAAAGGGGAAAGAAGCAGGAAATAATTGATTAATATAAACAATAGAATAACATCACTAAAAAGGATGGACAATGACAATTCTGATGATGGTCATTGTAGACCGAAAACGTTTGGCACACTTGGGGAATATATACAAACTCTACAATTACATATGCAAAAGATCTTATAAGAAAACAAGAAAAACTTCAATGAAAGATCGTAAAAAAGAAGAATTAAAATCATCTTCAACACAACATGCATTAATGACCTATTTATTTGTATATTGAACTGTGTATTTATTTCAACCCATTTTAATTAACAGTATTGAAATGTTCTGATTGATTTTTCTTACTTTCTCCACTTCTAATAAGAAATCTATTATTTGGGTCAAGTCCTTACATAGATTTGGGTTGGGCAGGACATCTGGGACTCCTGTGTGTGTTTTTGGGTTTTTGTTAGCAATCTTTGTTACACACACACACACACACACACACACACACACACACACACACACACACACACACACAAAATTAAAGAAAAAAAATAAAAAAAAAAAAAAAATA
>JAUZSX010152344.1:0-17070 GCA_034780655.1 Idiosepius hallami
CGTGTCTACAATTAACTAATATACACGCTCTATCACTGATATTGAGCACTATAACTATAATTTTAAGCAACATTATTTCTTAAAATAATATATATATATATATATATATATATATATATGTAAAGAATTTAAAAATTTCTTCAAGAAGAAACATTGTTTAATAGTACACTTTCATCAATTCTTCTTTTTAGAATAAGAAGTAATAAATTAAGTTAAAACTAAAAAAAGTACTATTTTTTTTTAAATGAAAACATTTCTTTATATTTTTTCAAAAGTCACCTCCAGTTACTGTATTTTACAATATATCTCTATCTATGAGTAAAGCTGATATGACAGTGTCTACTAATGGTTCTGCCAAAATTTTTGGACAACTAAAATTTTATTTTGTAATCAGTGTTTGACAGAATGGTTTCTAAATACTGCAATCTGTTAGCTTTGTGAAGAGAAATACTTTTCTTTGATTCAGAAATTGGTAGAATTCGCAATAAATGGTCCAGTGGATTCTTAGCACTATATCTAAATTGATGCATAATAACTGCACTAATTTCATAGTCACTTGCATCAAATGCAACTTTAATTTCCTGTTTTGGATCAAAGTGTCTTCAAGATAGAAGAGAAAGAAAAAAGATTTAATTATTTGAAAAACTCTTTCATGATTCATTAATCAGTCCCATTTTAATCCTTCTTTCAATAAATTATTCGAACGAATCTAAGATGATGTAATTAGAATAGAACCA
This sequence comes from Idiosepius hallami, assembly GCA_034780655.1. Taxonomy (NCBI): domain Eukaryota; kingdom Metazoa; phylum Mollusca; class Cephalopoda; family Idiosepiidae; genus Idiosepius; species Idiosepius hallami. Next base: position 738 of record JAUZSX010152344.1, read on the forward strand.
ACAACCGAATTTGGTAAAAAGAGAAATTTATAGAAACTGAAACAACAGAATATGAAGAATGAATTCGTTAGAACAGCGTTGTTGTGGCCCTATGTTTCTTGGAGAATCAAAAAGCTGAAACAAAAACAAAATAAAATGATGCATAATTGTCAGCTAATCCACCATATTGCTTGGAGCTTTGTTACATCATTTGGAAAAGTCATGTTTTTTTTTTTGTTTTTATCTTTCACCCTCAGATTAGCTTGTTAGTCATTTGTAATTATTGTCTCTTTCAATTTTGGATAGAAAAAAATTTGAATTTTTCAAAACTAAGTTTTAACCTGTGCTCATCCATCATTTTGAATAGATTTTTGTTTTTTTTAATATTGACTCCTAGTTTGGCTTTTCTTGGACTGTTATCAAGAGAAATATTGTTAAGTTAAAAGTAAAGTTAAATTGAATATAAGACCTTAACAAAAATCCTCACTTAATAGATTCATTTCTCTACCCTCTACCCTTATTTCTTCTTTCTTAAAAGAATGCAAAAAGAGAAAGAAAAAAAGAGAGTTTTTGTTTATCTGGATAGTTTCAAAATAGTTGGGTTTGACCAATACAGATTTATATGACAAGATACTTGTTATTAACTCTATAATAACTCTGGGGTGGGCTATGCATAAATGAAGCTGTGAATATTTAAGTTTGTTTTATTTTGTTTATTTGTTAATTGATATTTTATTTTCATTTTTTTATTTTTCCTTTTTATTTATTTATTTTGTAGCATGAATTTTTTTTTTCTGCTTCACAATGAAGACAACAAGCTGACCTTTTTGATTTAATCAACCCCTAAAAAAATACCATGACATGGAAGTAGAGATATTCCTTTTCTAAACAATGAAAACAGAAATAGATCCAAAATCAAAATAAAGAAAATTTGAGTCAAAATAGTTTTAGATATCAATTCTTTAAAGAAAAAGAATCAGATAAAAAGCAACATTTGTTCTAGAATATTCATGACAATGAAATTCTATGAAACTGAAATGCTAAGAATTCTATTTCCATTTTTTTTTAATTCTTACAAAAGCAGTTAAAACTTGATGATTAATTATTATTTATTTTCATTGTTCAAAATAAATGATGAATATCAGGGGGAAAACTAAGAGTGTTATGGACCCTTAGACAGAAAATACAATAATGCCCTTTCTTCCATTTTTTTCAGTTTCATGTAGAGGCTGTGTATCAGGTGATCTGTAGATATTGTCTTATCTATATCCGACAGTCAGTTACGACTATTAGTATAACAAGGATACCCTTAATAATTTTATTGGCAGTCAGGCAGGCCCTTTTTAGTGCCTTTGGACAAGGTACTATTGACCGATGGCTCTGTGATTATATGCTTGCTTTTATCAAAGAATATTCTTGTTATTTGACAATTTTATCATTTCTTTTAATTCTGAAGTAATTATTACAGCTGTGACAATATGGTTTTATTAAAGAATCATAACTCAGGGTGTGACAAAAATATTCACAAGTAGGCTAATATGAAGGAAAATTGTAAACAATTTCATGAAAACATTTTGGTAGAATTTCTTTTTTTTTTAATGCTCTATCAACCCCTACAGTCATTTAAAGCCAGAACAATATTTTTAAACAATTACTTTCATACATAATACAATTTTTTAAATAATAGAATTATTGGACCAAAGTTCTTGTCATTACCCCTACACAACATACATCACCCGAATGTTGCAAAATCTATAAACAATCAAGATCAGAATAAAAGCTTGAAAAATTGGATTTTTTTCATTGTTAAAAAAAACAAAAAAACAAAAAACAATACTGGAATAATAACATGAATAACAAACTCTTCCAGATTAGACCGACCTTAGGAGAATAGGGTTTATCCCCCCCCCTTAAAGAATCAAGAAAAGAACAGGTTATTATATCCAGAACACACATTAGCCACACAAACCTTACTCACTCTTTTATACTCACACAAGAACAACCACCACAATGCCTGACACGTCAGAAGATTATTACAAACAAACATATTCTCAAAGAATATAAAACCTATGCTATCGCAAGAAAATACCACCTAAAAAGCAACACCATAAAAGAAAAAAAACGGTACAATAACATTCATTTTTGAGAGAAATTGGACTATACCTATGAATATAACAACAAAATCCTTTCAAAATGAAAAAAAAACTCAACTAAAACAAATAACGTTGTTCTCCCTCCGCAAAATAATTCAAGACAAACAACCTCCCTAAAAAAAAACAACAAAAAACAAAAGAACAAAAACAAAACCTAAACAAGCAAAAACTGTTAATCAAGTAAACTAGGTAGAGCAAATTAAAACAGTTTTCAGCATTGAATGACCTTATTAGAATTGTTGTGCTGGTTAAATCAATCATTCAATCAAAAACAAAATCAAAGTATTTTTTAGATTATTAAGCATGCACACATCAACCAATATTGGGGTTGGTTAAAAGTGACACTTGAGATTGCAGGTTTAATCCTGTCTATTAAAGAAAGTAGCTTTATAAATGAGGGTTGTTCTAAAAGTAAATTCCACCTGTTTTTTAAGGTTATCTTTAAAAACTTAAAGAGCTACAAAGACAGAAGTGATACCTTTAAAACAGGTGACCTTTTATGCTCCAGAATTTGTTTTTTCACATAGTCAGCTCCATGCTCAATGCACTTTTGCCAACACAGAACGAGGCTGTCCATATTTGCATCATTCACACCTCATTCACCACTCTGAATTAACGAACCCACCTCCTACCGGTGTTGAAATCAACTGCATTGGCTTCGTAAACGTTTGAAATGTGTCAGTGAATATTGAACAATTTTTTTGCACGGAGGAGTTCAATGATGAATCTCTGCTTCTGACACATGTCCATGACAAGGGGTTACTTTTTTTAAGGTTTCACACTGTCGATATCTGCAACAGAGAGATGGAACTTTCAGATCATGAATACAAAAGTTCAGACATTAGAATAATACAATTTTTATTACACGAGTTCAAATCCCTGTAAAAACTATTGCTTTTCCTTTCAACTGTCTCAGACTTACAAGACAATGAAAACAATTTGTCATCAAAAAACTATAGGATTAATATATCATTAAGTAAAGAAACCAACAAAATTTGAAAGCATCTTTTACATTTATTTGACAAGAAATGTCTGGTAATGTCCAAATTTTTATGATTGTCATGTTGTGGCCTATTCAGAAGATAATTAAAGGAAAAATAAATGAAGGAAAAAAGAAAAGAAAGAAAAAAGAGATGAAGAAAAAAGAAAGAAAAAGAAATGATAGAAAAAAAAGAAAAAGATGAGGAAGAAAAAAGAAAAGGCAAAAAGAAATGAAAGAAAGAAAAAAAGGAAAAAGAAAGAAAAGAAAAAAGAAAGAAAAAAAGAAAGAAAAGGAAAAAGAAAGAAAGAACAAAAAGAAATAAAAATGTGTGTTGTCGCCATCTTTTGTTCTCATGTCAAAGTAATTTAATCCACTTTTCATAACCAGAAAATGAATTTGATTGCTTTGATGCAATATCAACATTATTTCTTTTATTTCCTTAATAGAGGAAGTTACAGATTGTTTACTCAGACTTCTGTTTCTTTAATAAATAATCATTTTAACAACCGGCATAATACTTGTCTCCATTTTATGTTTTCTTAGCTATAATTTAAAAAAACAAAGATAATAATTATTATTTCACATAGAATAAAGTCTTTTTAATCAAAAATATGGAATAAATGTAGGAAAATAAGCAATTTTTCTTATTTCGGTTTCATCTTTCATAGTCTTTATATGTCTATGTTTCACTCACAGACCCTGCAATTGAAGATGTCTACAAGTTTCCCAGCGTCCACCATGTTGTATTAATATTGATACAGCAGAAACAGTTCTGACTGAAGATCTAAATCTCCACAAAGTCTGTGCCAAGTTTGTGCCAAAAATCCTCTACAACAAGCAAAAACAGTTTTGTGTGGAATGATGCGCTGACATTCCTAGAATCGTAGAAGCTGATTCAGGTTTCCTGAATAAAATAGTGACTTGCGACGAGAGTTGGGCCTTCCACTATGATAAAATTGCCTCTTTCCATTTCAAGAGAACATTCGTGTCATACATACATACAACATGATAATTATTTGTACAGACTCTTATAGTTTAAATGCTTAATGTGTTTGACTGATTATACCACGATCCACCGACCAGCCTGGTACAGTACCAGATATACCTAAGTGGTGACCCATCTTAACTGAACAGGCTCTAATTGCTTAACTTCAGTGACCTTACGGGAACCAGTATCTCCAACATGATCTGACCGTACTTGCTGCTGTTGTTCTACAATACCTACAACATTCCCAACCCCACCGACTGCCCAAACACAATTTCATTTAATCTCAGGTAAATTTCCTTGAGGCAAATAATCCTACTTCAAGTTTCACTCATTATTTTTTGTACTTGTTTTATGGTAAAAAGAAAAATAATTCATCCGATTATCTTGACTAGAAAAGAAAAAGAAATTCAATTTTCTTTTTAAGTAATGAAAAGAAATAAAGAAATAAAAGCGTTTGCCAAGGAAATACTTTTTTTTTTTAATGAAATGCAGTGTTTTTAGGATTTACACTATTTACAAGTTTTCACTGAAAACAGATCTTTTAAAAAAGGAAATTTTAAAAAAGCAAACTTCAAGCTGGTTATTTGGAACATTATTAAAAAAGATAATGAAATAATCATTAATCCTAAAAACTTCTAAAAACAAATTATTATAAGATTATTAAACACCTTTCACACTTATACACATATTTCTAGAATGCCAACCACAGAAAGAACTTCTTCTTCAACTTCTCCATATAAGAAATATATTTGAATACAATGATACAAAAAATATATTTAAATCCCTAATAGAATAAATATTTCTCAGAAAATTTGAACCAAGAAATGCCATAAATAATCCATAAAGGTTGATAAGTAAAAAAAAAAAAAAAAAAAAAAAGCAAACAAAAAATTAAATTTTATGTGAGTGTTCAATGAAAATTTTTGCATGGAAGTTGGTTAAAACATTTTGTTACAAGAAACATTCAATCATATCGAAAGAGCTATTTGGTACTATCTTGAAAGTTATGCAAGACTTTGCATTTAATCATGTTATAATTTGATTTGAATATATTTTTTGTCCAGAACTAAAATTATGTGAGTTGCACGAACAACAGAGAGCTTTTCTGATGACATATTCTAATATTCATATGAAGCAGGCAGAATATTTTTGTATTTACTAAAACAAGAATAAAAAGATTTTTTTGTTTTAAAAATTGAATTGAAAATAATTCAGTTTAGAATTTTTTTTTCAACTTGAAGAAAAGTCCTTGTTTTTTTATAAACTTAATCAATCGAAAAAAAAAAGGGGGTTGAAAAATAAAGGGTCCCTAAACAGCTTGGGTTTTACAACTCAACAAGTTGTAAAGTAACTAAATGTAAAACAACCAGTTTGTAAATCTAATTCAGTCTGTCAGACAACAAGGATAACCCAAAACGTCTCTTCGTCTCTTCCGGTTACAATTTAAAGCAAGCAAGGAAGAAAGACAGAAAAAAAGAAAGAAAGCAGAAAAAAAAAGAAAAAGAAAGAAAAAAAGAAGTAATTAATTCATATTTAATCGAAAACTGTCAGAGCTTTCTCGTTTCATTTTTACATGTCTTTATTTATTGAATGGGGATGAAAGGATAATGGTTGAAAAGGTTTTTCAATTAAAAGAGAAATATTTAGGAAAAGAAAAAGATTACTTAAATGAGTTTTTTTTTAAATCTTTATTCAAGTTTTTTGAACTTCTGCTCTCATCTTCATTGTTATCTTCAGTTTAAATGAATTAAACAATGAGAGAAAAAATTGGCTTTAATTTTTATTAAAAAAAATGTATCCAAATGAATTTGAATCTAAACTATTGCAAAAATGGATTAAAATTATTTGTTGGATTTGATTAGATCTTCAAATTGTAAGTAAAAAAAATCCCCTTAAATAGATTTGAAAACGGATTTGGTTTTTATTTATATATTTGGACATGTTTAAAAAATACAAGTACTTATTTCGTATGCACACACACTTTTCTAATCCATATAAAACTTTATTGTTGCATTAATTATAATAGTTTTTATTGTATTTGCAAATACAGGAAAATAATGCATATATAATTCACTACTTATAAGCCAGATCAGTTGCTATTAGAAGGGCTGTGTCAATATGCTTTTATTAAAGAATATTCTTGGCATTTCTTGACAATTTTGTGATTTTTACCGTTTCTTTTAATTCTGTACTTATTAGGAGGGCTATGAAAACATGCTTTTATTAAAAGATATTCTTGTCGCAGCCCTAATAACTGGAGATGTGACAAGTATATTCTTTAATAAAAGCATATTGCCATAGCTCTAGTCATTAAATTCAGTTTATAAAGATGTGTTTAAATTTAATTATACCATAGAAAAGCATCTAGTTTTATTGTTCTTATACATACGAAATCCTATAATTAGGCTTCCTTCTTTTCGAACTGGATTTTAAAAATATATTGCATACACTTATAAAAAGAGAACATAAAGACAACGATGTAAACATCATTTAAAAGATGGAAGACAACCCCAAATTGTTTCTTGCAATTTCATCTAGACAACCACTTTTCTTTTTTATCAGAAAAATAAGATAAAAATTATAAAAGAAATGCATAAATACACTTTTTTTCCAAATTATTTTGTTTTGAACTTTTTTCAAATAAATTCTAAAATACATTTTTGAAAATCAATTTTGCTTTTAATAAAAATGTTAAAATGATAATCATGGAACTTTGTCTGTATGTGTGTGTGTATGTGTGTGTGTGTATGTATGTGTGTTTGTAAGTTCATTTATGATGGACTCCAAAATAACTTGACTGATTTTCTTGAAAGTTCACATTGTTGTATTTTAAGTGTGTAAGAGTATTTTTACATAGGTGTTGTTTGCAAACACACCTGATAAGTATCAAAAATCGATAATAAAAAAAAAAACAGTTTTTAGAAGGGAAAGTGCTGCTGCAATTAAGAGTAAAACTGTGAATTTTTGATCAAAAATAAAATTTTTTTTTACTTTTTTTAAATCACTTCAAATCCATATTGGAGAATTTACTCAGTTTGGAAATTGAAAAAGGTTAAAGAATTCTTCTGAACTGATCCAATATAACAATTATTGACTTAAACTCTTTGATAGAAAAATCTAACGCTTCTATCTATTTTATATTTGATGTTTTAAAGATGACTCTTGGTTGACATGAAACAATCTGCTAAAATGACATTTTAAAAGTTATTTTTATTTCTTGCTTTTGTGAATCGATTCATTATTTTTTTTATTGATTGAAAAAAGACAGACAAATATTTGGATTAGTCTCTGAAGTTTTGGTGGCTTTAAATTGCACTGCTAAGATGAATGCAGAATTAGTTATTTATTCATGAAAATCAATATTTTGGTTGCTATGGAAGGCTCAAATATGTTGTATGTTTATCAAGCACTCAGACAATGTTTATCAAACTCTGAGACAATCAGATAAAACTTAAAAAGGAACATTTACAACTTCCTTATAATTCAGAATATAGATTGAGCCTCCTTATAATATTGAATATAGCAACAAATGGGAGTCAGTAGCTCCTTAAATATCCCATACTAGTACATAGATGCACATGCAATTGCATTACATGTGCATCTATGTATCAGTTTGATGGTGAGTTTTATCAAGATGAAGGGTAACACTGATCCCAAAAACCCTGGACGATTAGACCCATCAACTTAATGAGAGTAATTCATCTAGGAGAGGAGTAATACTGATTACAAAAAGCCTAGAGATATTATGAGCATGTAAAACTGGCCTTTTGCCTATCTTAGTTTTGTGCTTAATCAGGTAAATATAACCTATCTACAAAAACTTCCAAATACATAAAGTATAGCTATGTGAATTTTTTAAGAAAATCAACCCAGCTGTTTCCAAGTGCATAGTGAAAGAACTCACACACAGAGACATATACAGAAATAAAGTTCTATTTATATATTAGTTTAGATGAGATTGATAAACAAAATATTGGTTTTTGTTCTAAGCAAAATTTTGACAAACATTTAAAATAAATCTGGAAGTTTATTTATTCATGAATAATACTCTATGAATTTGATGACAATTAATTATTTTGTTTTCAATTTTACAGGTAAAGGAACAAGTTATGTTTTTTTTTAAACAACATGGAGTTGTTTGATGGATCTGAGAGTACATAATCTTCTCAAATACCCAAACTTTGACTGGATAAAGAAATCCAATAATTGGAGAATCAAAAACAAGAATTACTATTGGATATAGAAATCCTGGTTTTAATGAATCTTTTAAAGAAGGCAGTTGTGGTCAACTGACTTGGATTAATAAATGTCATTCAATGAACATTCAATTGAATCTGATTGAACAATATCAAGAAAAGAGTTATTGACTCAATATCTTAACAACAGAAGATCAACTAAAAAACAAGGAGAAAATGTTCAACAAGATGAAAATCTTTATTTTGATTTTGTTTATGTTCAACAAAAGTAAGTAGAAATATTTTGTTAAAAATCAATTCTTACAGCAGCCATGTTTATGATGATCTAGAGAATAAAAACTTCAATTGTTACTAAACAATGAAGTAAAGTATGAGAATATGGTGGTCATGAGGGAAGTGAAAATATTCTTTTACTAAAGAATATGCTTGTAACATCCCTAGTTATTAAGGGTTTTACAAGAATACTTTAAATAAAAGTATGTTGTCTGAGTTCTACTAATAAGTAAAGAATTAAAAGAAATGGTCAAATTGTAAAATAGTAAAGTCTATGACAAGAGTAATCTTATATGACAGTCTATGACAAGAATAATCATTTTATCACAGCCTTAGTCATAATTTTGAAACAATCAAAAACTTTGAAATATTTTCATAAAATTTAATTCTTCCACTCACTAAAAATGTGATGCTTGTTTTTTTATTACATTTTATCACATTTAAAATATTGGTGCCATCTTCAAGGCCAAGGGTCTATCCTTTTACCACCTCTGGAGTCTCTAGACTGAACATAGTGTAGCAATTGGTCTCTTAATAGATCAACTAGGACGCCACAAGAAGGCTTGCTACATGTCTCCACCATTGTTAACCTGTTGACTGACTGCCCACTTAGTGTGCCTTGCCCTGAATTGGACCTAAGGGTTGCGATGGTTACCAACCGTCCTTTCCTCTCTAGATGGAGCGGCACAATATGATGATGATGATCACATTTAAAAGGATATTGGAATTCTATATATCAAGAATATTTGGGAGTTGAGAGATGATAGTTGTTTTTAACTTTTCTATTAACATCTAGATCAATAGGAATCAAGTACATTATTTGTTTTGTGTTTAACGTCATATCAACCTTTTTAGGTCATTTTAATGCCAAGAGTGATTACTTATGAAAAATGTTATTTTTATACACACATTTTTTTTCTAATACATAAGTTGCACTATTTAATCCATAGCTGGAGGGAAGATTTAGGTTCATACCTTTCCTAAGAGTATTAGTCGATATATTAACATAGACAGAACAACTTGGAATCGAACCCGCGTACTAGGGTTTCAAAATCCGATTGCCTATCCACTGGGCCACGTCGACCGCCCTCAAATAGATTGAAACTTTGAATAAACAAACAATTCATCTTTTAGAGCCATTGAATTTCAGGGTTTCTTTCTTGTGTTTCTGAAGAATATATTTTTCTATGTTAATAACATTAATAAACAAGTTGTTTAATTGTTCCATCATTAAATCTGAATATAAACGAAAGCCTTAAGCCTAACCATTTCTCCCAAATCCTTTTGCCTTGCAAGTTGGAGCAACTTCAGAAATACTTTTTCATTTCAGTGAAACATTAAATAATCTATTTTAGTTTTGTTTGTAACATTCTTGTCGATGAATAATGGAAAGCTATTAAATTAATTAGAGCCTTAAAAATTGTCGGATTTAGTAATCTTAATTGTGAAGTGAGATACACCTAACCAGTCCTGACAGCAGAGATACAGGTATTAACCACAATTATATTGTCATTTGAGTAAATTACTTTAATACAAAATAGGCTCTAAATAGCAACTAAAAATAATAGTAATAAATAACTGAGAAATAGACAATAAATTTCCCTTGAGAAAAGTTACAGAAAAATTTTGTATATTTTATTCAGAATATTCTTTTTAAATTCTTCCACTTTTACAAGCAATTAAAAGCTTTTTTTTGTGTGTGGTTACAAGACAGCATAAACTGACTTTGTCAGGGAAGTCCATTTGGCCTAGTGGGTACACAATCAGACTTCAGAATCGTTTTATACAAGTTTGAATTCAGTCATTCCATTTGTGTTTATATATGGACCCCACATTCTATGGTTTCAAAAACAAATATTGTGTTATTCAAAAAACTATGTGTGTATAAATAAAATGATTTTTCTTGGCATTAAATGACCTAAAAAAGTTGATATGCCATGAAACACAAAATAGAAATATCATTTGTCTTTAAAGATTGATAACTTTTTTTGTTTTTCTTTAAGGCATGACCAATCAAATGTTTTTGGAGTCAAGTACAATTCCTTCAGAGGAAACGCAATTGGCAACAAGTGCAACTAATTTCAATTCTTCAAAATCTTCCCTGTTACATGACACTGTTCTCCAAACTTCCTCGGCAAGTGAGAAGAAAACTACCTTAAAACTGACAGCTTCCAAGACAGAAACTTTACAAAATTCTCACGCTACGACCCAAAGAAAAGAATCTGTCTCCTTAGCAACCAAGTTATCAACAGAACCAATTTCTGTTATGACTTCAGCGGCAACGACATCCAAGACTTTGTCTCCATCCAAGACTCTCTTGATTCCAACATCTATTCAGCCATCTTTAACTTTAAAGAAAACATCAAAGAATTTTTCAAAAAACTTTCAATCAGAGCTTCCGGTCTTAACCAAAAGTCTTGAAACGACACATACACCAAATTTTTCTCCAACTATGGTTAACAACAACAACAACAATAATACTAATAATGGAAAACTGGAGGCAATTGAGACATTAAGTGCATCTTCAACAATGACAAAGCCACTGTTAAATCAACCCATTTTACCCAGTCTTGGAATAAATGTCTCACTAATCTCTTCAGTTATCCAAGAAACAAATTCCAAACCAAAAATTATTCATCTGACATCTGCAAACCATCGTCTTCAACCTTCTTCTTCTTCTTCTCTTTCTTCTTCTTCTTCTCTTTCTTCTTCAACTTCTATTTCTTCTTCTACTTCTCTTTTTTCTTCTTCTCTTTCTTCTTCTTCTCTTTCTTCTTCTTCTCTTTCTTCTTCTCTTTCTTCTTCTTTTTCCAGCCATGTTTATCAGACCAAAATTTCTGATTCATTCTTGCCTTCTTCTCAAACTAACATCCCCAAAAGCATTCCTATAGAAAATTCTGGCCAAAAGACTAGCATCTCTCAAAATCAAAAGACCAGCATGTCTCAAACTGAAATCCAACCAGAGTCGTCTTCAGTTTTATTTCCAAACAAACAAAAACCAAACTCTGTCAACAGAAACAAAGAATCAAAGAAATCTTTCTCTTTAACAAATACGATGCCAATTCCACTGATAAATAGTACAAAAGTATTTCACAACATGGCTAGCTCTTTGGAAAACCTTGTTAATAATTCTACAATTTCAATATTAGAGTCTTCTCACTCCTCAACAACCGAACTAAAAAGTTTTCTACTAGTTTCTCCTTCTCCAACAATTCAGATATTAAATACACAATGGAACCATAAAGATTTGTTTTCTGTATTCCCTTCCTCATCTTTGGAACTCCTAAACAACAGCACTCCTGTATTTCCAGCTCCATCATTAGATGCACTCAATTCAATCAATACATTAACTAATTCTTCCTTTATGTCTCCTTTACAATTGCCATCCATTCAAACTTTTTCAATAACTCCATCTTTATTCTTTGCAAATGCTTCAAATTTTCCAACTTTTTCTTCTATGGAAGCCCAAAAAACTTTACTTCCAACAAGTTCCAAGAAATTAAATCATTGGTTGAAAGAAAGCGAGATATTGGTTTCTTCACATAAAGGGAATCGGTCTTGGACATTTCTTTCAAAATCTGTAGAACTTGAAGAAAAAGATAAGACGTTTACTTCAACTTCAACAATTGTAAGTAAGACAGCTACTTTCTTGATTCCAACATTATCGATAAAAACAACGGCAACAACTTTTCACCCTCCATTTTCTAAAGCGACAAACACTCATTCCAAATCAATTCCTCCATCTTCAGGTGACAAGTCAGAAAAGAACTCTGCAAAGTCAAATGACCTCCCAACCAACCCTTTAACGCACAGTGTCATTCATACAACAGAAACCATGTACTACCCAACACGTAGGTTTCCACAAATGTATAATGCCACTCTTGAGTTAACTTTCAAAGGCAAATGTAAACCACTCCAAATCCGACGCACATACGAGCATTTTGTGGACAATGTACAGACATTGATATGCAAGAAGCTGCATATTGGCCATCAGCATGTTATTGTGCACAACTTAACTTGTGCATCTGTGCATATTCATGTCACTTTCTTGAATATCACAACCATAAATCTAACCGGGCATCTCCAAGACCTTATCGACAGAAACAAAATGAACGTCACTGTCTATGGGAGTCGACAAGAGCTGCATTATAAAGGCGTCTCTTTAAAAATGGTTCCTTTCCCTAAAAGCATCATGGAGATTTTGACACGGACTAATGAAAAGAACACAGAAGTGGTTGTAATAGTTATTGCCAGCGTGATTATTGTTCTGCTAGTGTTGGTGGGTCTCATTGTATTTGGACGTGAATGTTACCGTCGGAAACGATCCCAAACATTTGACTTGTCAGGTACCCCACACGTTCACCTGAAGATGGAGGACTTTACTTTGACTCGAATTCCTCGAACTGGAGCATGGTATTCAGATGATGGGTTCACCATACAGCGATTCTCTGAGAGTAATGGTAGCAGCATTGTAAAGTCTTCTAATGGAGTTCGAAAACAAACAGCTATTTCCTGTATTTCAGACATGCTCCATGAGAAGGAAAACAATGGAGCACAATTACGACAATTCTCTTATGCAATATTGCCAAGTAACAGGAAAGATAGCCAAGATACAATCGTATCTACAGTAAGCGATAGAAATTTCCGGCATTCAACAGATAGTCTAGTAGCGAGGCAAAACACTAATATGCATGGTGCTGTAAATCCTATTTACCTTGGAGATGAGTTCCCAAGGTTATCACCTCCGTCTCATGCAGATCAACAACCAGATCATGTTAATGTAGCAAAAGACAATAAAGGGCCAAGAAGAAAATAAAAGGAGCCCCCTCCCAACCAAAAAAATCAGAATTTTTATTTAAAATCTCAAAGATTTGACTAAAATGATTTTTAAAATCATCTAAAACTTTAGTGCCAAGTTCACTTGAAAAAAATCTTGTTAGAAAGTTCAAAAATCCACTTTTTTCAAAAAAAAAAAAAAAATACAACCAAAATTTACTTTTTCTAACTATTAATAAAACAAGCCATATTTTAAAAACATAAATCCAAACTTTAACTAAAAATACAATTTTAAAGATTATATTATTAAGATACAATTATTTATTTTAAAATATAAATAAAAAACATTATTGGATTGATTAAAAATAATATTCTTTATATTTTAGCCTTAAATACTAGTATTACATGTAAATACATATTATTACAAACAATTGAAGCAATAACGTTTTTTGCCAATAAAGTCACAGAAAATAATGTTATCATTATTTAATCTATTGCTAGTTTATAAATTTGTTGCAGATATCAGATTAAAAAGACTAAAATTTTGTTTAAAATTTACTGCCTTATATATATATATATATATATATATATATATATATATATATATATAGATATATATATAAATATATATATAAATAGATCGTGTGCGTTTGTGCTGAGAATAATTTAACTATAGACTCGTATAGAATAATTAAAAGTAATAAAAGACAATACATATCATTTTATAAATTTCCTTGTATGTGAAATTTTTGTGTAAATATTTGAATAAATCAATTAAACATTTTATAATTTACATAGTCTTAATCTAAAACTAACATTGTTTTCTTATTTTACAAGAAATTACTTTAAATATAGAAACTCTTTCAGTTAATTCATCAACTCCTAATTCTATTCAGTTCTTAACTAAACAGTTCATAACTTATCTTTCTCTTTCTAAAATCTATTACAAAATGGTCTTTTCTAGTTAATATTATTAAAAAGGCTGAGGTAATAATAAACTGGATGGGTTTATTATCAAGTAATAAATCAATCAATCAAGCAAATAGTTTTCAAGCAAATTATAAGAAATTATAAAAATAATCAGTGAAGAAAAAAAAATTATTCTAAAAAATATTTTTCTATTTTATTTTACAGTTCATTAGAAACATGAATCTGTAGTTTGGATGACTTTCCTTAAAATATATATTTCACATTTCAATGTTTTCTTTTTCCTTTGACAAAAATATTGATTGCTTTTTATCACATTATTAATAAAAATAGAGAAACACTAAGAGACTTTTTGAGTGCATACAAAATTATTAACATTATGCATTGCATAATAATAATAATGTAATTTCTCTACAAAATGTTAAAACGGAGTAATTTTTAATACTATTCAAGCTTGTAGTTTCCTCTTGTGGTAAGTATAAAATAAGAAGAGATAGAGAAAGTGAGTGGGGGGGGATTTGAAAGCAATGAAAAAAAATTCTTTTTTTTTTAATTGTCATTAAAATTGTAGTCATTTTGGAACTGAAGCTTGGTTCAGCTAAAAATCAGATTTTAATCCTTTTGACCCTAAGGGGCCGATATATTGGCCTTAGTAAAAAAGGTAAAAAAAGACACACTGACTTTTCAACCCTAATATGGTTCAGTAATAGAACGGCTCTGAGTGACTACTTGGTAATATTGTCAAGTCAGGGTCCAAAGGTAGATGTTGAAATATCGTTGTCTTCTTTTGCCTGAAGTCGCTAGGGCCGATATATCAGTTCTTTAGGGTTTAAAGTGTTAAGGCTGAATTATGTTCTGGGAGACAACAGAGAGTGAATTTATAGTAGCCATAAACCTTTTTTTTTTTTTTTGAGCTAATAGAATTACTATTCATTTATTTACTATTATCATACTTTTATTATTGCATGTTTTTCAATGTTTCCTTTTAGTATCATTAATAATAATGCTTCATCTAAAACAATAATCTACAAAGAACTTGCCATCTTTTCCAACAAAAAATAGATCAGCAATGAAAAGGTAGAAAAAGAAAACATTTCAAGAAATTTAACCCAAAAACTTTGGATTAATGATAAAAATTGCTACCAAAATGAAAAATGTTCAAAAAGATAATCTTTTGTTCTTTTTCTTATATTCTTCTTTTCTACATTTCTTCTTCTCAAATCATTTCTTCTAATCTGTATTATAAAATTCAGTTAGTAGTTTCATAGGTCTCTTCTCTCTCCAAAATAATCAACAAATATTGCTTCTTCCCAATTAAAAAATAGTAAATTCAAATTCTTTTTTCTTTCTTAAAATATTATTAAAAATTCAAAATTTTCTGGAATACACATGATTCTATAATTATGGGAGAAAAATAAAATATACAATTTCAGAAAAAAATATTCTCGCATTAATAAACAAAAACAAACAAACAAACAATCTATCTGTCTTAATTCGGAGACAAAAAAAATTTAGTGTCAGTAAATAAAGGGAAACAACTCTTAAAGTACTAAATTTATTATTTTTCTTATTTTCCTCTCTCTATGATCAAGGAACAAATATTGGCCCTTTTGTTAGCAATTCATATTATTATATTAAATTATTGATAATATAATGATCAAGTAACTTTTTGGTTCAATGAAAAGGACAATGAGAGTAAATGATCACCAAATAAAATCTACAGTTTAGACAGGATTCTATGAACTGGCAATATAGCTAAAAAACAATAGACTCTCAATTAATGTAATTGTCTAAAAAGCAATTCTAAATTATTTTTATTTAAAAACTGATGTAATTTACTCAAATCATTAGTAAATAAAATTCAATGAAGAAGGAAAGTAATTCTAAATTACCAAAAAGTTAACTTTTTGAAAATGGAATGAAAATAGAAATAAAAAGTTCATTTTTTTTCAAGTTATCAAATGGTTATTCATTGGTTGATTGAGTTATTAATATGTGAACTAATTTAGACAGAATACGTTTTTGTAGGAACACAGTTCAACCTTGAAATTAAATAAAA